>DWON01004224.1:0-16607 GCA_018251015.1 Phocides pigmalion okeechobee | reverse complement strand
AAGTTCTATTTAAGGATGGATGCGGATGCGTTCCTACTCTTGAGGACTAAGATGGTCGCCTCTTACAATGCATCCGGCAACCACACCTCCCCAACCGAAACACAATACATGAAAAACATGTTGCTTTTCGGCGGGTTAAGAGGGTGCCACCCCTGGCGAGTTCTAACGGCTAAATTATCAAAATGTCAAAATGTCAAAATTATCAATTGAATATGAAAAAAATAAATAATACCCAAAAAACAGCAGACTTTATAAAACAGCTTATAAATGCAATGAATTACTACATGTAATTTATGAAACTATACAAACATGAAGAAATGAAATAATTTAATCTTTATTTTTAGCTTACCATACATTCTTTGAGCGGATATCATGTTTATGTAATCCATGATAGGTCGTTTTTTCTGCATTTTTTTCCCGAGATAATATTTTAGGTATCTAAAAGGTAAAATAAGAAATTTTAAATCAGGCTTTTCTTCCAAAATATAATAGTCGCGAAGATTGTAAGTTACATACCTTGCTGTAAGAGGCATCATATCAAAAATTTGTTTTGGCCTCGGAATGATGATTTGCTTGCTTTGCAGCGAAAACTCATGGTTTAATGGTAGTTTTAGCCCATATATTGATGGTTCATCAAGTTCCATGCCTTGGTCACCGAACGTCTCCATATTATTTAAAAATATTTATTTGGAATTAAAAATATCTCACGAAACTTTACCTAACTACTCGACAGGTACAAATATTTTTATCGAATTGATGCAGTAAAAAAAACACATGTAGTTACTATATTTTTTTTAATAGACCGAACTCTACTTTGATTTTCATACTTTGGTGGGTACGTTACGTATAGATTCAGTGCAGTACGATATTGATATTGAATGATAAATGACAATTTGATAGAAAATTTTAAATGATAAGTAGGCCTTATCTGACATTGTCAAAATTTGACATTGACATTTGAATTGACATAATGACTTGCCTTATCCATTGTCCTGTCCCGGCAGTGAAAAAAAAATACATTTTATGATCTCAGCAGGTGTCGTCACCGTATAGCGCAACACAATGGGTATATAACACAAGATTTGACTGGGTGATCTCTACCAGAGCAATTCTCAGTAAATCTAAATGTCATTGATTAAAAAAAAAATGTTGACAGCAAATCTGTGCTGTGCGTATACATAGATTAAATCCTTGACATATCTGTAGAACACTTATCCTTTGATCGCGTTATATAACAGAGGGCCTTTAGGTAGACTTCCATGAAAAGAGAGGTGTACATATTTACGGTTGCCATTGACCTGTGCTTTGATATAAAATTATTTCTTTTATACTTTAATAATTTAAAAATATTTTTTACTTTTATTATATCTGTGGGTAAAATTGACAGCGGACGTCAGAGATACTACAAATGAAGTCGAAATGATAGAATCCAATTTTGAAACCAATCTTTAAAAAATTACATTAAGTGTCAATTGTGTCAAGTGTCAAAATAAAATCACAACTAAAAAGTAAATAGGTCGCGCTTTTAAAGACGCATAACAAAATTAGGATAAAAATACGTATTTAAGAAAATGGAAATACCCGTTCAAATAGCTATACGGCTGAAGCCGCCAAGTATTGAAGATTCTTTACAATGTATATTTAGCAATCCAGTTACTCAAATAGTTATTACGGAAAGTGGGCAGACATTTCATGTAAACAGAGCGTTGCCTGTAGACTGCACTCAGGCCCATCTTTTTAATTCTTTCATGATACCGCAAATTAATTGTTTCCTGGATGGATGTGATACTTCGGTCGTGGTTTTTGGACAACAGAAATCAGGGAAGACTTATACACTGTTTGGACCAGGCAAGTAATTTTGTAATTTTTCAAATTTCAATTTCTAATGTACATATCTTATTACATGTTTGTTTTTTAGGGTTTGAATGCATACATAGTGAATGTGATCAAGGAATTGTTCCACGATTTGTTACTGAAATATTTCACAGACTCAGTCAAATGCCAGAAAGGGAATTTATATTACACATAACATGGATGCAAGTTGTAAATAACAATATATTTGACGTTCTTGGAGCAGGCTTAGTGAGATGCTGCAACATTGAAGAGGCTTTCCAGTACTTACAGTTAGGATGGAGACAAAGATGTTTAGGCAACAACCATACCGTTTTTACTGTGAGTATGGAACAGAAGTGGGTTGGGACAAATGGTGTACTTAACCACAGAATGTCCACTGCAAGTTTTTGTGATCTAGCTGCGTACCCAGAACCTGGTCTGTTTGCACTTGAGAATATTATTAAAGAATTGATTGCAGGAAATCCACCGAAACAAATTAATTATGATCAATGCATACTTACTGCAATGCTGAGAGATTCTTTCGGCGGAAGAGCCTTCACATGGGTTATAGGTTGCATAAGTACAGAACCTGATGATTATCAAGATACACTGAAGATTCTAAATTTGTGTCTCTGTTGCAGAGGGATAAAAAATTTTGTCACAGTAAATCTGTTTGCAGATAATAACACCCCTGTGTATGCTGATAAGGGTGTAATGCCCACAGACAATGCATTCAATTTACAATTTGCTACATCACAATGGATAAAATTAGTATCAAATGCTGAGGGCCTGTTTAATAAGATACTTCAATCTAAATCGTTATCAGAAGCAGACATGAGTCAAGTCAGTGAATGGTTATTTTTGAAGGCAGAATGTGATGAATGCTTAAATAGTGATATAGCTGCTGATAACAAGGATACTAATCCAAAACAGGGTTTGCCAAGAATAGCTGAAGACACAGAGCCAAGTGAGCCAAGTGAGTCTGATGTAGAATCAGATTCAGATGATAGTGATTCAGAAACATTATTTCAGGACAAACTTGAAAAATTCATGGAATATTTTAGGGAAAAGAATGATCAACTTTTTACAGATAGGTGTGAAGAGTATCTTAACCACATAGATTCAGATGATATCACTATATCTGAAACGAGCGGATCTCAGTCACTGCCCATCATGACTTCGCAGTCCAATTCTGGTAGAAGAAGAACACTTCAACCGGGAGAGAGTTTATCAGGGGCACAATTAGAACTCTTGAGGAAAGTGGCAGCTAAAGCAATATCACCTGAATCTCAAAAAATATTGATAGAATCGCATAAGAAAGATGTTGACCCAGAACCAAAGTTAATAGAAAGAGAATTATTGAAAATGATTGATTCGCCAAAAACAACTGAGCTATGTAAGAAATACAAAATGAGTAAAGAAAAGTATACACAGAAGCAGGTACTGGCTAGAAAATTATCAAAAGAAATAACAAGCAGTCAGACACAATTGAAAGAGTTGATTAATTTATGTATAGCTAAGCAAAGACTGATTGATGATCTTTCTAGAACTATTTATTATGGTACTCAAAATAAGGTGTATTCGGAGAGGATAGATTCGTGTGTTGCAGATCAGGACACTATCAAAGAGATTAAGAGACATGAAACAAATTTAAAAACATACAAAAAACAAATAGATCAAATAAAAAGACAAATTAAAAAAGATGAAAAGCGTAAAAATACATTAGATATTGAACTTCTTAAGGATAAACTTAAGTTAGATGAACTTTCAGAATCATCTGTAGACATCAAAGATCGTAAAACTAATTCATTGAAACACTTCACACATAGAATAACTCATCTAGATAGTATATTAAAAGAGAAAACCAATGATTTAGCTAACTTAGAATTGTCAAAAGAAAAGGAGCTAATGCTAAGAAAAGAGATCAAAAATCTAAGAAAGACTAGAGAGTGTTTGCATGAACAGAGATGCAGTTTAGGTCATAAAAGGAAGATGTATAAATCTTTATCAGATTCAGAAGTAAGTTAATATTTACCTAATTGGTTGCCTATTAGGCATACAATATTAAAAAATAGCCACATAATTTCTATTACAATATAACTAGGCATATAATAAGCATAGGCATATAATATAACTAGTTTTCCCTACATTTTGTATAGTTGGATGTTTCTTTACTCCTTGTAGTATTTAAGTAATGTAACTTATTCCGTGTCAAAAGGTATGATAGGTTATAATGGATATCATTATTAAGTTGATATTTGTATAAATTATCTAGAATGTTTGTGCTCAATGCTAGTCAAATTTTAGGAGCGAAAACTTCTTGAATGCGAGGAAGCAATTGAGGCAATTGATACTGCAATAGAATACAAGAACAATTTAATATGTGGCAAGTCGCCGTCTGCCTCTCTGTCTGATTCAGCTGATAATAAAGATTCAAGAACCAGAGGTGAGCAGATGCTGATGGCCAGATTGGACAAACTATCACATGATGAAATGAAGACGCTATTGTACAGATATTTTCAGAAGGTACATAATGCAGGGAGTACTTTCATAAATATTAATTTACTAATAAACATTAATAATACCTTCATTTAATAAAAAGCCATGGCATCATTTATATAATATTAAATAAAAAGGGGCCAATTTTAATTGCGACAGTTTCTGCATTATAAATAAACTAATTAAGGACATTCAACTTTTTTGTAATAGTAAGCAGAAAGATATAATTATATACTGGTGAGGCCATCTAGTTCTCAGACAATTACAGTCCTGTTTGAGTTTAGATGTGAATGGCCCAATACGATACTACTGATTGTATCAGTTCTCAATAGTATAGATACTATCAGTACCATTGTCCTATAACAATTGTGTTACTTGGGTTATTTAATACATACTATCAATAGTATTGTAAATTTGAAATTCTAGTAATAATATTATGACATATTGTGCAGGTCAGGAATGTATTGAAAGTGTACCGAGAGAATTTATAGATTAGCATCAATAGTGCTATACTTGGTTTTCAGGTAGTGGACTTGCGTGGAGCGTGTGCGGCGCTGGAGGCGGGCGCGGCCGCGGCAGCGGAGGAGGCCGCGGCGTGGCGCGCGCGGGCCGCCGCCGCCTGGCGACACGCGCAGCGCTCGCGGCAATTCACACATCCCAGGTATGAGATTGCATGATAACAGTTAATATGGTAGAAATGTATGACTTTAGGTGGTGCTGTATTAGCAGCACACCTATTTCTCTTATAGAGTAGCACCGAACTGATTTTAATTTTTTTAAAGGATGTAGTGAAGCAGATTTGCTTATGAATGAGAACTGAAGACGTTATTGATCACAGCCTACTGCGTCGTAGTTCGTCGTACCACGCAACTCAAATGTTTACCCTTTACTTAAAAGAGACAAAATGTTTTTACACCTGAAAAAGTTTTTCTTGCCGTTTATAATATTATACGGAATCCTGGAAGCTCGACTCCTACTCACACTTGTCTGGTATTAAAACATTCAATCTGTTTTGTGATACCTCACCTCGCGGATCTCGCGAAATGTACCTGGACCACATCAAATTCTTTAAAAAAGTTAAACTTTAGACTGAAGTCCTGTTCTACCTGAAATTCGTTACAGATGGGTGGCAATGACTGCTTAATATAAGGAGACTGTGTGATTGTTTGGGTATTAAAAAATAAATAAGTTCATGAATATAATTATGTATTTTTTTATACGACAACATGTCGAATAGGCGTGTGGTCTATCTGGCGTTAAGGTTACCGTCACCTATCTAAAATTGCCTCGCCAAAGGGGACGCGTGTGAATGCGTGGATTTAAAGGGTTGTTATTTGAATATGCTACTATTGCGGTTGAGATTTGGCGAATATGATGTTCAGCTGTACTTTGACATTTATTTGGTAGTCTCCACTGCATGTTTTGATGAATAAATTACAGGTGCTTAGATGGAGGCCACGGGGACAGAGTTCTTTCTTTGGGGATGACCACGGACTCCGAAACTTCGGATGACGCCATGCGATTGGTGGACCGCATGCGGCAGCTAGCCAGATATCCACCAGTAAGTGTATCATAATATAACTTTTAAGAGCAGCCCAACTTTGTGGTTGAACACTGGTGACTAGATGTTGAAATCTGATATCATGCCACCGTATTTAAACAATAGTGTTATACACATATAGTTTGAAGGCTAAGCTGATCTACTATGTAGTATGTAAATATTAAAAAGTGCAAATTACATATTACAGCTAACATTTATATTTCAGGCTCCCGTCATACCGAGCCAGAACTTGCGTCAACTAATGCCAGCCACGAATATGCCTGTTGCTAAAGTAACAAAGGAAAAGAACAAACTAGTTATTGTGCAGCAAAATAAGAAAAACTGATATTTACTCATATTTATGCTCTTACTGCTTAATCTCTTTTTAATACTCGTTATTTATTATGTATTTAAAATTATATTTCAATTTTCAATTTACGAATCTGGTCTTTGAATCTTCTCAAATTATATTATACATTTTTTATAAGAAATATTCTTAAAATATAAAAAAACGATATTCTTAAATGATTCTGTGAAGTATTTAAACATTTTCAATATTTCAATGTACAGGTAAAAATTATAGCATAACCATCCATTATAGCATAATACTGGCAATAGTAGCAGTTAAGTGTTAACACCTAACACTTTCATTGCGTGTTTCAATTCTATAGTATTGCTCGCATTTTGATAAAGATACTATTTATAGTATTAAGAACTTCTATCAATAGACCTATCGACAATGTCTTGTCTAAATTTCAAGATGCACTTAGGACAGTTGACACTTCCCCTGCGGCGTTCGACACTGCTGCGTAGTGCGCGGCGCACCGCGCTTGCGGTTTGCACACACCTGTGTTATACGTACAAATTTGTATAGATTACGGGTGAATACAAGTGCCGTTTTAACGTCGGCGGTAAAAGACTGGGGTGGGCATTACGTCTGTGTATTCGTGGATGATACTTAACAGGTAAAATAAAACTTCTTATTGTATGCACATACATTTTTCATATATTTAACAGGAATGTATAAAACTATTGTCACAAAATAATGAAATAATTTGTACAGTACATATTTAAATACTAGTTTAGTATACATATTATATATAAACATCACAATTATTATTGAAATGTTAAATTCATTGTTTTTACACTTTGTTAAGTGAGATAGACTGATTTGTGTAATATATATTTTTGTACTTTCTATGTAAATATAATTTGAATTAATGCACTAACTACCTAAGTACATTCGAGTTTGATTTTCTACCTGACAATCTTAGAAAATATAAATAAATATCTGATTTTTGTAATTGTGATGAATTTTGTAATTATCAAGTAATACATAATAATCTATAATTTTATTCTAAGAAAAATGTATTATATACTATTTTGAATCATTATTACTTTTTCTATACTAGTGTATTTGTCCTGCCTTCAATTCTATAGTATAGACTTTATGATCTTAATAAAAGGAACTCTATTGTTAAATTTGCATAATGTTATTTTATTTATGATCCATTTTATATGTCATAAGAAAAAAGCTGTATCTGCCAAAAATACAGTTACTTATTTGAACAGAAAAAGGCTTTCAGACGCTTACTATAAAATGTTATGCCAATTTAAAATAAATTACATTTCGATTATAATGATATGGATAATAGTTGAAATGTGTAATAACAAACGCTTAGAGAAAAGGTTGAGGGTTTTTTATAGACATTAATTAACAAATATTATATAACTAGCTAAATTTTTATATATGAGTTTGTCCGAACCAAATATGATTTTGTTCATAAACATATATATTTTTATATGTACTTTATTTTTGTTTTTATATACCAGATTTTTGTTTTATGTACATTATGATTCGGATCAATTTTATGTAGTCCATCTTGTATTGACTATATTTTCTGTTACTTGAAATTCCATGGTATACATAGGACACCTTCAGACAGCACGGAGTAATAATGAGTTATATACAGAATGTTGCCTCTCAGTTTCTGAAAACAGTGACATTGAATATTAATGATACTAGCAAAGGTAATGAAACACGGAAAGAGACATTAGTTTAAGTAAATAGGGCAAACGAGGACTAACAACAGTAAAATGGTGAGAAATTTTCAATTACATAGATACAAGAATTAGAAAGATGCGTAATTCAATTGCGTAGATATATATCGTCGGCTCGACATCATATAAACGTGAAAAAAATGTTTTAAGATTTAAAAATTTTCAACGAAATTTACACACACAAAGTAGAATGTTATATCTTAGTCTTTTGAAATTAATATCAATGCGATATAAATATACTTGCCATATTAAGCTTATCAATCCTAGTAAGAAGCCTTTCTAAGCACGAGATCATCAGGCCTGGAGTAATACTGTCATCTTTATGCAATTCTAATAGACCAAATCTTTCTTTAACTTCTGAATAAAGTGCTCTTTCTACGTGCTTATTTCTGAAAAAAAAAACTTTTCGTAAAATTTCAATGACTGAAATAGTACATATGTATAAATTCAAAGTTTGTGTCAATCAGTCATTATACGTACATTGGAATTATAAATATTTTACAGGCAACTAAAAATCATTCTATGGTGATTCTATGGCGTTTAATATAAATTGTAGTTACATAGTGTCAAATTTATCACCATATCACTATTAGGGTAGAGCAGGGGTGAGCAACCTTTTTAATTAATGGGCCAAATTTAATTTTATTTTTTTAGCGGGCCGCACATAAGTTGACTCTTGTTAACAAAACACTGCTGTGTAATGCGCGGCGCAACGCGATTGCGGCTCGTACATACTTGTGTTGTACTGACAAATCTGTATGGGTTTACGGGCGAACAAAAATGCTGTGTTTACGTCGGCGCTACAAAATTGGGGGCGGACATTACCTCTGTGTATTCGTAGATAATACGTAGATGCTACAAAATACAAATTTTCAGTGAATTGTCGGCGGAATTATTTTACTATGGAATAAAAAAATGTTCTCATTAATACATATTTACTATAAATAGGTGCAAGAAAACCTATACAGGTTTTCACTACTATATGAAATAAATTAAAAAAAAAACAATTTTAAAACTTACATGCTATATTTCGTCAACAGTAAGGTCGCTTCATCAAGATGATTGGTGATGTATGCAATAAGTTGATCAGCAGGACATGAAGATGGGGTAATAAACTGCCCTGTGGGTGACAACATCAATGGACCCGCTTCACTGGAAATAAGTGAACCAAATATTACGTGATGCAGTCCTTCTGATTATTATTATTCATAAAAAAACAACTAATATATGGGCCACATAATTTGGTCGCGTTAGTTGAGGACTCATATTGCCACCCCAAAGCATTAAGATGGTTACCTCGCTTGTAGGTGTGGCTACTTCTCCACCAAAACACAGAAATTGCTTCAAGGAGAATAATGAGTGTACATTGTGGGCACAGTTTTATTGAAACGAATCGATATAGTTCTTAATAATTATAGCCGAAGCTAACCATTTGTACATAATATTTTTTTAGAAGGATTCTACTTACGGTTCCACAACTATTTCATATTTGCTTAAGGATTCGGGCACAGATGGGTGAAACTTTTTTCCTCGTCCATAAAAATCTCCTATTGAGGTAATGAGTTGCCTAAGATGACTACAATATTGAGCTGCTGAAACCTTTGGCATAAATTTCCTATAATGTCAAAGTTTAAAAAAAATGAAGTTTGTACACAACCAGAATATAACCAGACCAACCAAACCAGAATATATAATACTTTATCGCTTATAGACTTTTAAATATCTATCACATAACATATTATGAAGGTCTCTCTTTTTTATATTATTGAACTGCTATTTTCCCTGTATGGTGGCTTGAGTCAATTTGGGACAATAAAATGGAAACCCCAACTTGATCATGATGTGGCCACTTGGAGCTAATAGGTTATAAAAATAATAAGCTTTAAAAAATATAGTGAAAACTTTTCTTATACAAAATTACTAACCTTCTGCAAATGTGTATATCTCTTAAAATACTAGATAAAGCTTTTTCATATTGAGGTATTTCTGTTAAGGCACTATCTTCTTGACTTACTTTCTTTATCAACTGTAACACAGGACATAAAGGATTACATTTATATAATTATTAATAATATAATATTAAGAAAAGGAAGTGCTTGTAACATGATTTTTTTTAATACATTAGAGGTACAGAATACACATCTAAAAACAAAAGACATTATGCTCACCGATAACCACTCATGTCTGACGTCAATAATGTTTAAATACACATCACCATCTAAGCTTACACCAGTGAACTGTCCCAATGCTATAGTTCTGCCTAAAAGGTAATGTAAATTAAAATATATTTATTTTGCCCTAAAGTTAATAGTTTCAATGATAGAACTGCTGTTTTAAGATTAAGTACTGGCTATCACTTGGCACATTTCTTTTGACTTTCTCTGTGAACTCATACTCAATTGAGCTACATGTATAGTTGTACGAAGAAAATTATTAAAATTCTAATTACACAGAATTCAAAATTATTATTTAATGATGTGACTCGCCTTTCAAATTATCCATATGTTGTGGGTGCTGTGATGCCATAGAGGCGAGACTCTGTAGTGCTCCTCTTATGTGACTGATATTCCAGCCACTATCATATTTTACCTAAAAATATAATATGCTAATAACATATCCATTAATAGTTGAAATTCGTCATATATTTTTGACAATATAAGATAATTTATTGGCATCTTCAATGCGAAAGATTTAAATGATTTTAGTAGCAACTACAGGGAACAACATTTATTACAAAAAAAGCAGATAATGCTATATGCGAATAATTATATCATTGCAAATTAAATATTTGTCAAACAAAGAAAAAGGAATTAAACATGTTTCAGTTTCAGGCTTTACCAACTTCTTTTATGCCATATGTTTTGCACAGGTGATCAATTAAAGATTGCACTTGGTCTCTTGTTGCTTTCGTTGACTCATACTTCTCTTTCGCAGTGGCACTATTTTCATATACCCAATCGCTGCAAATTAAAATGAAGTATAAATTCATTTAGTATATTAAAGGAATATATTAAATAATTAGAGATGACGAGGTGACTTTACAATTTTGTTTTAAGAGTAGTCATACAGTGGAAGGATACAAAGGAACAACAGCTGGAAATAAAATTAGTAATATTGTCATAACTATCTCACTATCTATGATAAAATGAATTAATGGTGCAATAGACCAATAGTCTGAGTCCAAGGAGCACATAAGGTAAGAACTATATAAGTTGACAGGTGGAATATTTAAAAAATACAGCTTACATGATATTATTAATGGCTTTCTTTTCTTCCACTGTTCTTTTCATTTGTGTAGCTTTTTCAAATTCACTGGTATATTTTTCATAAGCTTTTGCAAAATCTTGTTTGCTAAAAAAATTTATATATTGAATTTAGCAAGTAATAAATAAAATATACTGGGTGTTAGCTTTAAAGAACGCAAATAAGCCCACAAAGCAGTTATTTATGATTTGATTAATCATTAATTAACACCTTCCCTGCTGAATACAACACTGCTGTGTATTTCGCGGAGCAACGCGCTTGCGGCTTGTACACACCTGTGTAGTAAGTACAAATCTGTATGGATTACAGGTGAATACTAGTGCCGTGTTAACGTCGGCGCTATAAGACTGTGGGCGGACATTACGTCTGTGTATTCATAGATGATACACAGATGCTAAAAAATACAATATTTCAGTGAAGTGTCTGTGGATCATTAGTCTAAAAAAATATGCTTCAGTTTAGCCACCTCCAGCAATGCTGACCTGATCTAATTCATATATTACTGCGCCGCACTCATCATGTTATCTAATTAATGTAAAGTTTAAGTACCTGAAATCGTGTTTTGGATAACTTTTTGGTATCTTGTCAATATAATTTGTTGATAAATCGCATGCACTTAAAACTTTAACTACTGTTTCTCTAACATTGTTTCCATTTAATTGAATTTTAACATATTTAAATTCACCTGTAAGGGTAAGATTCATTCATATTAAAATTAAACTGTTATGTATTTCTTGGATAAATATGGTCACAATATTTGTTTTGCTATAAGAAGGCAGGGCCACAATCAAGTTCAAGCCATCCAGCGTTCAAGCTAGAGGGACGTAGCTGCAAAGTCCTAACTTCTCAGAAGAAATAAAAAATAAATGACTTTGTTTCCATTTTACCTAATGTGTTATAAAGTATTTCACAATTTTCTAAAAAAGAAATTTAGCTTGAGTACAAATGTGAAATTTTTATTTATATTCAACTATGATTTCACATCGGCCCAAAAACAATCTACATGCATTTATTATCAATACCCTAATAATTACTGAGTATGTATCATATTTTGATTCTGAACAATTTAGATTTTATGGATTATAGCAATAATGTTTTTACATGTCGATATAATGTATTATACATAGAAATAAATTTATAACTCTGCCCAAACCATCAATGTATCTAATAATAAGAATTTTCAGCTTTACCTTCAGGCATATCTTTTTGTCTTAAATAAAAAGACAGAGCTGGTATGGATACAGTTTTACTAGATTGTTGGGCTTCTAATAAAGCACTGAGTTGCTGAAGGGAATTCTCATTAATTTTCTGTGAAAAAAAGAAAGTAATTCATAAAATGTGTATTAATTGAACATCACTTAAATCTAAACAAGTATTCTACAGATTGGTACATGTCTTTTTGATGCAGACTTTTTTCTTTCTTTTGTTACCAGTGTCCCCGTGAAATTGTCCTGATTTTCTAAGCATAGCTGAATTAAAAGAGATTTGAAAAGTAACAAAAATAAAACAAACTGAATTTTTATGTTTCATAATGTTATTACATTTATTATATAAAATAGAATGTATTATTTTTTTAGATAATCTAGGCTGCTTCTCATTAAGGAAATAAGATGTCCAATTTTGAGTAAAAAAATAATAGGGTAAGATGAGTTATAACCAATGTTATCATTATTATATTAGCATATTCATATCAGTTTAAGGTAAGGTGGAAGAACTTCAGTTCGACTGGGGAGGTACCACCGCCGCCCTCATAATCCTCCTTAAACCATTACTTGTGTTTCGATTGGAGAGGTGTGGTTGCCAGCTACACTTTGAAGTGAGGCGACATTTTAGTCGTCAGGAGTAGCAACGCATCTACATTCAAGCTCATACAGGATTTCGGTTGTGTTTGTGGTTGTTCATGGATGTCTATGGGCTACAATCACTTAACATCAGGTGGTTTGCATACTTGTTTGCTACTCTTCTCACATAAAAAAAGTTTAGGTATAAACTACAAACTCTTCTATATTTGCGTAAAAGTCAGCAAATTTATTTCAATACCTTCTATTACATCAAACAAATTGACTTCTAAACTATAGGTATTTAAAAACGGATTTAATTTTTTTAATAGGAATATATATAGTTATGCATATAATCTTTGAAAATGGCATTTTTTAGGTAATGCCTTCTTAATAGAAAAGGTTAAAATCATTGTTCAATATGCTTACCCTTTGTTCTGGATATTTACCAAATAAATCTGGGTGTACACTGAAGTAAAATGGTCGGAGTGCAGTGGATATCTCTGCAGAACTCAACGATCTGCTGAGTATACCAGTGAGGCACTCGCATCTGACAAAAAATATCATTCATATACTAATTAGAATTACATACGAAGCTAGTTAAGTATGTTTTTTAAGGACGTACCTTATTTTGAGTCTGCAGTACATTTTGGAAGTAATTTTATTTACAATATATATTCCAGATATTATATAAATTATATTTGCGCACTATTTTAATATGGCTACAACATGTTTAAACTTTTATGTATTTAGGTATGTAGGGATTAGTAACTGAAAGCATTGAAAACAGTGAGATGTTTGCAATTTTGACATGTCTATTTTGTCATCTTGATTGTCAATGTCAATTAATTTAAATATTATTGCCATCACATATGATATACTTTATTTATATGTAGTATCAGTAATGAATTTATCGTAATATTTCTCGCTGCCGTCTATGAATATTTGTTACCAGCTTTGAATAGAACAAGCCTCCTGACCAGGAAAACGTTACCAAGTTCAATGACTCATATGGAACTTTTGGAACCAAGACTGCTTCAAACTATTTGATCCATACTTTAAATATGCATTACCTAAAACTTAATAAATAAATAAAATAAAATAAAATTCATTTATTTCGGGCAACAAAAGACCCATATGTGGTTAGTAACAAATTACTTAGAGGCTGTTAGTATTATAATTCATTAAAATTACATTGGTTTATTAAATTATTATCAAAACTTAAAATAATGCATTTTCAATAAAATATTTTTTAACGTTATCATTAAAATATTATAATGATTTAGTATCCAATATTTATTGATATTTTTGGTGTTACCTACTGCTTACAAATAAGCGTATTTAATTTCACCAGTGTTTCGTATACTAACAAATAGTATATTACAAAAAAAAGAAGCTGCATTAGCTGCATTACCATATTTTCTTTTTATCGTGCGGATGTTAGTTCGAATGAATTTTTTTGAATCGGCAGCAAATAAATAATGAGAGTTGTATTATTATTATTTGATTTAATTAACCCGACGTAGACATCACTTCGGTACTTCAGTTTATTATCCAACTCTTTCGGTTCACTTTTAAAAGATTTTATTTATTGTTACTTTGCCAATATCAAGCGTATGCTATTATAATACCAATGACATATTTCCAGTAACATATTGTACAAAAATCTTATGCGTATTATTTATATTAGAAGGTGGTTTTCCTATAGTCACCACGCTTGATTGTGTAAATAGAAAATTACGAGTTCGCCACTCCAGAATCTTTCTTTACCAATGGTTATCAGTCCTTCTAACCTTCCTATTCGAAGCTCTGTATATAGAGCTAATATATTTAACGAGCTATGTTATTTTCCTTTACGTTAATGATTACTATGGAATTTGTGCGTGGATAAACGTAAAATAAAATGATGAATAGTTTTATTACGGAAATTGAAGGCAGGAAGAAAATGCTAAACGACATGCTGGAGGTTAATGTTTAAAATGAATAACAGACGAATAGTGGATCGGTTGAGATAAAATCTGAAGGCTACGTGTAAGGTGGCCGTACGGTTTGTGACGCAACGTTCGAGCGCAGACGCAGTAGCGCCGCGCGCCCTCCGCCAGCGCCTGCGACTTGCCGACCTGCCTCATAATTGTTATACAGACGAGTTCAATAATTAAGAGATAAATATACCAACAGTGTGGCGGCGAGCGGAGGGCGGCAGTCGAGTGGCGGCCGCGTCGCGTACCAGACACTCGCGGCAAGTGATGTACCTGAAGCTCGTTCGACATTTTTCTATCGGACGTCGAAGGAATCTCGCCGAACTGGTTCCCGCGCAACGCTGCGTTAGTGCGCCGCTCTGGTGAACCCTTTCGCTTGTAAATGTGCCGATATTTACATATGCGCGCTCGATCTCGCGTCGAACTTTCGATCTGCGCCTGTAGCTTAACTGGTGTGCCCCGCGAGCAGGCCGCCGGCGCGCCCGCACTGTCGCCGCCGCCCCAGCGCGCTCACCTCCTGCACATCGTGCGATGATCCACGTACGTTGCCTTATTTACCTTCTACATAGCCAATATCACCATAAACTCTGTTTACGGTTATGGCGATACCTGTCCGTAGGAACGTCAAGCTTTGATACATTTTATATAGCTTGCTATATTGTCTATAATTTAGTCAAAGAATATGCATTATACATATATTCTATTTTCTATGCATACTGCTTAGTTCTTGGATATAAATATTTAGTTATGCATATATTTTTTAAATTTTGTACCAATACGCCATAAGCTCTACAAAACGTGTCCACATATTTATTAACTATGGGCGTTAAGATAGCTATTGATTAAAAAGGATAAATATATATGAGAAAACAGGTATACGCATAGATATAACCGTTACGAATCCATATCACATAGGTACTTAAACCGTGTAACATTATGTAGCAACAATTAATTGCGATAACTGCAATGTTTGCTGGCAATGTTTCCGTAGCTGTGTCAGTCTAGACTAATACCAAGGTATTATCTTAACAAAGTCTTGGAATTATAAAAATCATACTATACATACAATATGAAGTCAACGATTATAACACAGTCATAGGTAATAGTCCAATAAGAAACTGTCAGATACACTCTATATATTTTTAAACATAATATGATCTCATACTTCTAATGTAATAGATATTGGAAACAATTTCACTGTTTTAATATTTATCTTTTAACTTGGTTTAGTCTTTTATGGTCAACTCGTATTTCTAAATCCCATGTGAAGTATAAATATGGCACCATTATACTTTTAATTGAGACTTAGCAAATCTGACTCGACGAAAGCTTTCTGTTGTACAAACTGTTGCTCGTAAGACAAATGGGAAAGAGAAGATGAAAGACAACTGGAAGTTAGTTATTCTAAGAACGCAATAGGTAACTACCAAAATACTCGTGTGGTACTAGAGATCCTAAAGCTTCTGTATATGTACTGGGTGCATCAGGGCTAAGATCGTAAAAAGGTCTGTCGTATACTACCTAAAAACTCGTGTGGTACTAGAGATCCTGAAGCTTCTGTATATGTGCTAATATATTCTTAAAGGTGGTAGAGCCGTTAGAGCTCGCCCGGGGCGGTACCACCGCCACCCTCATAACCCGCCGTAAAGCAAC
>DWON01004223.1:0-16609 GCA_018251015.1 Phocides pigmalion okeechobee | reverse complement strand
GGTACTCCATTCATCAATCCCCTAATTTCCCTAAATTCCGGCTATTAACCAAGTTTATGCCACAAAAACACGGCTTCAGTTACAGATTAAGCTGGACATAAAACCAAAATAAGCTATAAAGTGGGTTAATAAGCGCAGTTACCCGCGAACATCTTTCCGGGATCAGTGCTTTACTGACATCGTTAAGGCCCTGTTTTCGGATTGCTTCTGTTACAGAAGGAATAATGAAAAATAATGTTTTCAGCAACTATTATGACTAATATTAGATTTAAATAGTTCCGTCTAATAAGAGCCTATATACGTCTAATAATAACTTAAGAGGAAAAAAGGTTTTTTCTCCGAACGCACAAGAAGCCAGTGCTTTCTTTTTCTCCAACCGAAACGAGAGAATTTTTGTTATGGATTATAAGTTAGGAAAAGACACTTATCCGAACGAATTTTTACTGTTCCAGCTCTTGTAATATAAGCGTATGTATTCTGTAGAATATCAAATAAAGCAAACGTCCGGTAGGACGTTTGCTTTAGGTATAAAGTAAATACCACGATGAAGTAAGTTGATACACATCATAAAGTGTATCATATATAGTATCTGTTTTAACAAATCCTTTAAAATTTCTGCTTTAAAGCGTTAGCGTTGCGTGAATCAAACGTTGTTACGTTAAATTAATAAGTAATAAACTGTCGTTCCTTTTTATATAGTAGTAAAGCATTTTGCAAGCCACCTTATGTAAAGATCACTGTGGTCCATCCTATTTCAAACAGGACTGCCTTCCTATCTGACCTCGACGTGAGATAAATATGTTGCTAAGGAATAAGGCTGGTGCCTCGCTATCGCAATCATGCCAACCGAAACACCAGCATTGGTTTTACAGCGGATTTAAAGGCGGTAGTAGACCTGATCTGTTAAAATATAATTCTAACGGATTTAATAACAGGTACTCATGTGCATACGCCACAGAGCCTCTAAATTGTGTAGATGGCGTGTTCAAAGATAACTATTACAAAAAAATTATTCGAACTCTCGCGACCATTTTCCTAGGATCAGTGATATTTTACGGACGATCGTAAAGGGTCGGCTTTGGCTTTGACGTCCTTTACCAAGACCATAAAAGACTACGCAAAGGTCCCGAAATGATAAGCCAAGGTATTATGCTGCAAGTTTTATGTACAAGAGACACGAAATAAAATACGCTTACTTCTAAGCCTGATTAAGGTTCTTATAAAACCTTAACCAGAACCATAGGTCTTTGCCACAAGGATATGTGATAAGTGTTCAGAGCCCACAATCCCATAGTAGCACTGAGAAGCAATACATTTGTTTACACGTCATTCTGTTTTTAGGCATATACAAAGAATGACCGTCTATGTCCAAATTGAAATTTAGATTGGTCCAGAGATCAGATTTTTATTTTGTTCTAAGTCAACATTGAAATAAAAACTAGTGAAGTTAAGAGTGAATCAAAAATCAGAAAAGAGTAATTAAACAAAAAATGCTGTTAGTTGTTTTTTAATTCTCCTTTAAAACAAAGCCCCAAATTATTGTGTCGAAGGCTCCAATCATTCATAAAACGACCCTGATCTTATCCAATTCTACGGAAAAAGATCTTAATGAGTTTGGTTCATTTTGAGCAACCTGGCTTAATAGATTTCAACACTAACTGTTGTCGTTAAATAGTATCAACCATTGCTATAGGTCCCCTGCTACTAAGGCTAACGGGGTTTGCTTGGTCCACGTAAGCTTCACGTTCTGTATTACTGATTCTATAGATTATGTACCATGCTCTATTATAATACTCGTGTAGTTTAGATGAGAGGAACTTGTATTTCAGTAAGCTGTTACAAGTTAATGTCGCAACGCTTATTTGGTCGCTAAGTTAGACTAACTAGTCAATTATCTTGAACGTTGCAGATTAGGATTTACTTTGAAGCGAAATACAATGTTATTGTAGACGGATTACCTTGTCCCAGGCTGGCTGTAGTATTACGTACCATTTCTGAAGCTTACTTAATGAAACATTGACCATTTGATTATTATTATTGTGATTATTTTGTGTAGTTTGTTTGAAAACTTGTAATATCTTTACAAAAATAATTGCAATATTGGTTGACCCTTTAATTCAATGGCATAAAGCCATCTGTATTATATTTAGAATCGATCAAAAGTAAAAAAATCGTCTTTTATAAAATCGAGGTCTTTAAGATTTCACTATGTCGTCGCAAATAGACGATACAAAAGCAGCGATAGCCGAGTGGTAAGATTCGGTGTCTTAAACGTAAGGTCTAAAGTTTGGGGTACCCACATTTTAAGTAATATATCTAAGAATAAAGGTAGAACATGAAGTCCCCCGCTAATAAGGCTAATGGGGGACGCTTGGTCCACATTAGCTTCACACAATTGCCCATTCTCTGTATTACTATTTCTTCACTTTGCACTATTATAATACTCGTGTAGTTGAGTAGAGAGGAACTTGTATTCCAGTAGGCGGTTACAAGTTAGTTTTGCAACATTAACTTGGTCGCTAAGTTACACTAGCTTGTCAATTACCTGGAACATTGTCGATTAGGATTTAGTTTGAAGCGAAATACAATGTTATTGTAGTCTGACCATCTTGTTCTTACCTACATGCAAAACATACCATTTCTGAAACACATTATGGACTATATTCGAGCAATGATAGCCTAGAGGTAAGATTCGGTATTCCACACGAAGTGTCCGAGGTTCGGGGTTCAACATTAGACTTAATACAGATCCCGGTAATATAGCTAAGTCTCACGCTAAGGACCAATATCCCCCATTTTTCCTTAGAATAAGACTTACACAATTGCCTTATATCTATATTACTGTTTGTGTACAACGCTTTAATATAATACTCGCGTAGTAGAGTAGAGAGGAACTTGTATTGTACTGAGCTGTTTCAAGTTAGTGGTGCAACGCTAATTTGGTCGCCAAGTTAGACCAACTTGGCAATTACCTGAAACGTTTCAGATTAGGATCGAGTTTCAAGTGAGCCCACTTCAAACTACATTATTGCAGTTGCATCATCTTGTTCTTACCTAATCGTAGCGTTTTATGCCATTCGTGGATCTGTCGAATGGAGAATGGTAAGTTTTAGCGTCTCACACGAAGAGTTGAATGTATTCCTGGCATGGACTGATTTTTCGAAGTCATGATTAGAAAGTAATCCTTTTCACATGGAGGTCTTGTTTCGGTTGGAGAGTTGGGGTTGCAGTACACTTACAGGCGAGATGACTTTCTCCATCCTCAGGACTAGTAACGCAGTTGCGCACGACGTCAGGCAAAACTTTAGTTTTGTCTGAGGTTGGATGTAAATATCCATGGGCAGAGGGACCATTCAATATTTGACATAAGAGGATCAGCATGCTTGTTTGCTACTTTTCCAATATGTAGTAATAATTACCACGATCCGCCGTGAAGCAATTGTTCTGTTATGGTTGGAGAAGTGTGGTTCCCGGCTACATATATAACTGATGTGACCTTCTTATCACTCAGGAGTACCAACCTATCTATATAAGATGTTAGGTCGGACTAGGTTTTAATACTAGATGAACTGCACCTGTCCATATGTTTGCTTGTAACATTTTGTATAATATAATAATTTTCCACATGACAAACTAATCTTGGTAATAAAATATAAAGTATCACACTCTTTTCTGTTATACTCCGTCCGTTGAGATAAATATAAGTTATGGAACTCCATAATTATGAACAGGCAACCATAGCCAAAAAAGGCTAATATTTCATCAACGCAATTTTTCCATCACACTAGAGATGTGACATGCTCTTTAGCTTATTGGCTCTTTAGCTTAGATATTTATTCAGTATGGACAATTGTTAAATCTATATAATGTGTAACGAAGATCATTTTATAGTCATGAAAAAAATAAAGTTTTTTTAAGAGTATAAATTTATCAATTTATAGACAATAGTCATATTCAAAAGAAACAAATAAAATACTTTAAAGTTATTTTCCCTCCATACCCCGGTATTTCTATAAAACAATGCAAAATATTGAGCAAAAAAACAAAGTATAAAATCGATTAATACTTCTTGTTAATGAAAGTAGATTTTTATAAGAAAACTTATCTTATGATACTCTAGTACATAACTGGTTAGTATTCGAACTATCAAAAGTAAAATAAATCGTTGGATAGACTATAGTAATCGCTATAAAACTTCAATATAAGTCCGTTATTACACCTTCACACTTCTAAAGTGCTGCTAACTGCGCCATCTACTCACAAAACGAAGGTATTATACGTACTTTAGATTCGATGGCTGAAAGGGGCTTTATCGCATGAATGCACTGAAATACATATGGCCCTAAAGTATGGGGGTTGTAACAATAGGCTCTCTAAACAGCCTACGAGTTTTTCAGTAAGTTTAGGGGCTGGAATTCTCACTCTTACTTTGTAAAAGCCTTATTGACACATTTGGGGCATTTACGACGTGATAAAAATCGACATGACGCTCTGTTATGTCGTCAAAACTATTGTTCTCCACCGTTTTGTTCTTAATTTATTTGTTTAGCAACTTGCAGCACGCAAGTGAGGTGCGTAAGTGGACGTCACGCATCTTTGAGATTTATAGAGACATCCCATGCATGTAGATATCGTTCGCCGTTAGAGTAGGTGTAAAGTAAATACTGTAAAGTTATAATAAGGAGCTTGGAAACGTTACGTAAAGTTTTATGCATATGAAACATTTTCAAATTTTTGCAAGGTAGTAAAGTAACAGTTTTACCGAGGAGGTAATAGCTCCGCCCTCATAATCCGCGGTAAAATAGTTCTAGTGTTTGGGGTGGAGAGGTACGCTTGTTCGACCTACTTATAAGCAAAGCGATCATCATAGTGCAGAATAATAACAACAGATCTATGCACATCAAGCAGGACTTTGGTTTTGTTTAAAATTGGACCTTGATCCATGAGCTACAGAGACTATGTAAAATTAAGCAGCATGAGCATTCGTTTACTCTTTTTCTAACTTAAAAAAATGTATGCTCCTTTCCATGTCACACAGAAAATACAACACAATACAAATCTCAAAGGATATAATACATTTTTAATTTTTGTTTAATATTAATTACTAAAACAAAAATACAATAATATTTGAAGAATTTGAATAAAATTTTTGATTTTTATAAAGAATAATAATAATATATCTAGAATAATGTCTAATTTACATGATTTTACATGAATACCATGGTAGTATTTACATTTTCATCTTCCTATGTAATGTATAATTACTTTTAAAATAATATTTACTTTTGTTTAACTAAAATAAAAATGGCAGATTCAAAAAATATATACATATTTGTGTAATAAGCCAAACGCTAACATTATTTGGTATGAATATCTTGTACGTCACTATTCTGATGGCCATCCTGAACAAAGATTTATATCGAAACCATTTTCTTTCAAATAAGTCTGTAAGAAAATGAGTATTACTTCAAGTGCTTTCAAGATAAGATTCTAGTATTTTGTACTTGAATATATTCCCGTAATAACAAACCTATTGAAAGTCTCTTGTTTATTTATAACAAAGATAACTAAAATCCTGAATAATTTCACCGTCCGGAGAGTCAGTCCCTTTTGTGGAACGGATGGAATAATTTTGTGTAAGTAGATTCTCAAGTAGCAGAATGAAACACAATGGCAACATTTTGAATGCTTTAAATTTAAGATGAAAATATTCTGAATGAACAATAAAATAAAAAGGAAGCAATATAACTAATCTTCAATAAACCTAAAAGCTGTTTGGAAACGAATCGCTTGTTTCACCTGTTTCATATTCAATTTATCTTAAATTTGAATCCCTTTTGCGATAAAAATTGGCGTCCTTGACATAACTGCTTTCATATTTTTTAATATTTACCTCCATGTTGATGTCGATACTAGAATTTTAAAAGGATTTAAGGCATTATCAATATCATTGCGTTATCACAATCGGCGGTAATGTGTATTTTTCAATCATTCATTTTGGATAATTATAGCAATGATACCCTCATGACATGATTCTGATCTCTCAAACGCGGTTCCAGGATCCGAATCCTTACTAATTACTATTTTTGTTATGTTTATTAGAAATACATTATAAGTCTTACTTTAATGGTAAAACAGTACCATAGAAAATTTTGTCATAAAAGGATTGCGTTACCACATTATGTCCCCTAAGGTTCATCAAAATTTGAAGGAAAATAAAAAAAATATTTGTAAATTAAATTATAAAAGTGTACTTATGCATATTTAGAATATGCCCTTTGCTAACTTTTGAAACAAATATCATTATAATAACATTTTTTATCTTTTTTGCTTTGCAAACGTCGTATATAAATATGTGTCGACATCTATTATATGGATTTAAAACAATGTGTGGAGAACTAGTAAAATACACTTAGAAACATTTGGAGATGATTAATAAAAATAGGCATAACAGTTATGTTGCATAGATAATACATAGTTCTTATGTTGAAACAACAGACAAAAAAATGTTTATTTGTGGAATGCATGGCATAAAATAATCCTTATCCTTATTATTATTTAAAAGGGAATTGTTGTCCAGTTATCTATTAGTTGATTTATGTATAGCGTTTTTAATTACGTATAATATAATGTAAATAATATATTTATCATTGCTTTTTAATTTTTACATTATTATATTACATGTGGAATATGTACATACAGTTCCGGATAAATACATCGAAGAGCGTGCAGTCGATGACATCCTGTAGGCACTTAGACAGGGAGACTCGATATGAACTGCACCATTTGAATTTCAAGAGCTGTGCAAAGAGAGTGGATCCGCCGAGAACGGATTAATATGCCTTTGTAAATAGCGATATAGTCCTTTAAGCTGATAGAGATTTTGTTTTGATTTTTGGTTTAAATTTTGACTGGGGAACACGAGTACATGTAATTGTATTATATAATGGATACAAGTATGTAGTATACAGAAATGTTTTTTTGTATGTGAGAAGAGTAGCAAACGAGCATGCAAACCACCTGATGTTAAGTACTCGCAGCCCATAGACATCCACGTACGACAAACACGACAGAAATTCTATCTGAGCTCGAACGTAGATGCGTTGCTACTCCTGAGGACTAAGATGGTCGCCTCGCTTCCAACTGTAGCCGGCAACCGCACCTCTCCAACCGAAACACAAGAAATGCTTTACGCGGATTATGAAAAGTAATGCCTTTAAGCTGATAGATTTTGTTTTTACTTTTTGGTTTCATGTTGACCGAGGAACTAAGTACCTTGTTGCGTATACAGTTACGTAAGCTGTCATATAATATGTAAGATAGAATAAATTATATTACATTATATAATGGATGGAAATATGTAGTGAATGAAAATAGATTTTAACTTTTTGTCTTGATCTTAGTAATGTTATGGATAATATTTTAATTACATAATGAATGAATAATGATATCTTAGTTCATCACTAAACCATAATTAGTTACACGGTAAACTCGTAAACGAGAAATTCATTTTTAGGTCTTTAAATTATAACACTACAATTAATACTTTTATTTTTGAAATTGTTAAAATGTGTTAAAGTATTATATTACATTTTGCAACTTCAAAAAAGTATTTGGGTTTTGATACTTAAAGCTAACTTTAATTTCAAGGGGTCTGAAGGGCAATTTGCCGCGTTTTAAAAACGACTAAATGACATTAAACGTCAAAGTGAAGTTTTGACATGTGACAACAAATGATAAAAAAATATCCTGAAGATTTTCAAATTAATCTAAAATATACAAATATTAATTTCATATAAATTTAATCAGATTCAGGGAATTTTATTTGATATTTTTCATTATGAATAACACTGTCTGTACAACATAAAATCGGTTTCCAATAACCAAGAGATTTGATATACAATAGTTTCATTGAATGTCTCCCACTTTAACCCATAATCAAAGTGTCGTATTATCATTTCCATTATCAAACTTCAGCATTCTTGTTCAAGCAGTTACAGATGTAAAGTTAAATCATTAGACCCCAAGCTTACATTATAACGATATTAAAACTAAGGGGTGGTATTCGACAGTTTCCTAATTGTACAAGCTATCTTGAGTAAATTGGTTCTGGTTAATTGATTTAGTGAGCAGTGATAGGCTGTTTTAAGAATTTCAGGCTCACAACCAATTTCAGTATCAAAGAATTCTTCTTTAAAGTCCATGATTAAATATTGAAGAAAGTATTTTTTATGTGAGAAGAGTAGCAAACGAGCACGCATAGCACCTGATGGTAAGTAGTCGCAGCCCATAGACGTCCATGTACAATCGCAAACACGACCGAAAACCTATCTGAGCTCAAACATAGATGCGTTGCTACTCCTGAGGACTAAGACTCCTTGCTTGATAGTGTAGCTGGCAACTGCACTTCTCCAACCAAAACACAAGTAATGCTCCACGGCAGATTATGAGGGCGGCGGTAGTACTTCCCCGGTTGAACTGTAGTTCTCTCACCTTTAAATATTGTATTTTAGAACATTTTATAACTTGTTTTGAAACAAGTCCAAGATTTCTCTGTAATATGCTCAAAAGCAACTAACTTTTGACCAGCGTGTGCATGGTATGAAGACAATATTTGCCTTCACATAAGTTCGGTCTCATAATATTTTCTTATTTTAATATATTCTATAAATTATATGGTTATGTATTAATGGGAGTCTTAGTGTCTAGGATTAGGAGGAAATATAGTACCTGTAACAATTTGTTTCCATACACACATATCTATGTATATATTGTTAAAATACGAAACATTAGTAAATGAGTCTTTTGTACTTATGCATAAAAGACTCATTTACTAATGTTTCAGGCTACCGTAAACAAAAAATAAAATAATGAAATGTCCATAAAGAAATAGTTGTAACAATTGTATATAATTTTAAATAGCTGTTTTTTATTATTATTTTTTGCATGCAAGGTTTTGGGAACATTGAATATTATTATTATGTACCTTTCAAATTTAATTTTGAGCTGATTTTAAAATTACTGAAAGCACCGACAATTATGATAAAAAATTGTCATAAAAATATATCACAAATATAACATTATATAAGAGATTCAAATTTATATTCAACTCTCGAATTTACAAGTTATTCAAAAAACTTAATGAAGTTCTGAAATCTCGGAGATATTAAGTAGATGAGGCACGATATTCGACAGTTGTCTAATTGCATCGACGAACTTCGAGCAAATTGGTTCTTGTTAATTGATTTGGATTCGACACTTCCTCTCCAAAGCTGTAGCTTTATTCCATTAGTCACTATTGTTATCAAACTGTATTTGTACAAGGAATTTGTTAATCTATTCCCTGTATGAGTTATTATTTCCATAGCTGCTAATGCATGTTGGTTTAAAATGCCAGACTTGATTGGACCTCATCTTAAAAAACCGTCAATAGATTGTATAAACATAAATACATGGAAGATATAATGTGGTAAAAACGTTCGACCGAGACGATAACTTCCCCACTTTCATCTGACGTGAAGCATATCTTATGTCAGTTAGTAACCTGTGTTTGTTTGTTACACTTACAAGCGAGCCTAATAGTAAAGTCCTGTAAAGTGAGAACGCATATACGTTTGGTCTCCGATAGGAATTTTGCTCTATTTGAATTCTGATATGGATGTCCATGACGTAGCGTTCAATTCAACATTAGATGGCTTGCACGTTTGTTACTATTGTTTAACATTAAAAAAATATGTGTACTTAAAAGATTATCATCATCAACACACTATTTTGCCGCTACGCATGAATGTGCTGCTTCCATTACACAATAACACAGTACAATACAATACTTTACACAATAAGACAGGGTATTTCAGTAGAAACATATTAAATAAATATGTAAAAAATATAAGAGATACCATTTGAAGTTTTATATCATTTAAAGATTACCATCATCAACACTATTGTTGTATTGCTCGAAATGAGTCACAGTGTTCTGCTTTCATTATGCAATAACACAGTACAATAAGGCAGAGTATTTCGGTAGTAGCATATTGAGTAAGGATATTTTCATTAGAGACATTTTTTCCAAAATACCTTTTCATATTCAAGATCTTTCTTGTAATTCCAGTAAATTTCATTCCAGTAAAGTAATTCCAGTAATTCTGACGATTCAAAGCGATGATGAACTCGGACAATTGATTCCGTGGATTATTTTAATGAAAACCTTAGTAAGCAACAATTGAAAACTTAACTCCGTTTAGAACACTGAGTTCTAAGTACCAAGCTTTGAGTTAACAATCACAAAGTTTAGAATTCAATAACGTACTAGCTATCATTTGAATAGTCAAACACTAAACTACTGCATTTGAAGCTTAGAAAATCGATTCTGTACGTTGTTCCTACGGAGTGCACCGGCGAAGCGTCTTGTAATGATCTATTAGGAAAAGTATTGCATTGTGGACTAATAGGGTTCATCCAACAATATAGAAAAACCCCACTAAACTTTTTATTTTTGGGTTTGTCATATTATCACCATATCGCTGGACCTTTGTAATAAATATATGAATGGATTATTTCAGTTACTCAAAAAATAATAATGTTAAATAAAATATTATTGAAGTAATAAAGGTGTTCCATGCAATGTCGTCCATTTCATAACCGGACTGTGAATGAAAATCTGTTAGAAACGTATTAAGCAAAAAATATAAATTTGTATTTGATTATAAATTTAAGTAGATTTATAGGGCGATTTTAATGCCTATATCCATTATATGCTTTTGAATTGTGCCAGAAAGTGAACTATAAAAGCAGTATTTCCGTTGTCTTTATCCCGGTTAATTTGTTAATTTTGTATTATTTTCGATTGTATAAGATTTCGGTTACTATTTTTTTTAATTAATTGATAATACCTACAAAACAATATATTTTAGAGTATCTACATCTATATTTTGTTCTCTTCTTTTATCTTCTGGGAAATAATAATAATATTAGCATTGTACAGAACCTTCGTGTATAAGATCTCAACCTTTGTGTTTTTCCTGTCTGCGCTGTCGTTTTTGTTACGTTTTCGTTCAGGTGCTACTGTTTTCCCCAGTCATTATTCTTTTCTGCCGAAGGCGCTTTCTTGTTATACTTCTTGTTAGAACCATTTATTTTATGAAATCTAGAGCTCTTAGAATTTTAAGGATACTTGTTGTTTGTTCAAAGATGTTTCAACTCTTTTTTCTACATTATATCCTAAATACACTTTTTCATATTCTGATGTAATTAGAGTAGGATTTCTGAATAAAATATCTAAGTTTGTTTAATAACAAAAATATTTATATGTTTTATTATTATTTCTAAAACTATGTCGAACTTACGCGTAATGTGATACAGAAATGACAATTGCTAGAAATCACTGAACTAGAAACGCGATCACGTAACGGCTGCTCATTAAAGAGATATAGCAGCTACTTCGCAAAAAGCAGATTCATTTCCTATTCGCTCTGAATAAGACTTCCCATTGAATACAAATTCTGAGAGAGGCACCGTTAAGTGCACAGTAAAATTTAAAGCCTTTCCCACTTTCTGGGACCCCTCAGACGTCCAAATCGCTTGGCAGATTTTCGGCACATTCGCCACTGTTTTACGAGGTTTTATAATAGCGTATTTTGGTCCCAAGTCTTGCACGGCCATTGACGCAACGGGACCTTCTTTCAACTTTTTTGCTAAGTCTATTGAAATCTTACATAATATTGTTCCTAACTTTTTTTTCCTATGTTCACGTAATGTTGCCAGGAACATTATTTCGAGACTGCAGTCCACTCCACATCTAAAATAAAAAGGCAAAATACTTAGAATTAACACATTTTCTTATTTTTTTATATCGTATTGTTGTAGGAATTGAACTTCTCTAACCAATTCCAAATAAAAAAGCTGTTGCCCGTGTAGTTTTTTCTTTAAAAATCCTATATATTAGCGTCGCGTCGATCAGTTATAAACTTTCCAAATATAGGATATATAAAATAATTGTTTAAAAAAATATACTTATATTTACCTTCGTCAAAATAATAGGAATCTAGATAATGGAAAGAAAAAGTTAATAAGAACTTACAATTACTAGAAACTTTAAAAACGTACTTTTCAAATAAATTGCATCTTCCGTCGACATCCGCCATGAACTGTATGAGAGATCGAGAAGAGCCTTGTTTACATCGTTCCTCCGCAAATATTTCAAAGAAAGGTTTCTCGGATGAACCAGATGACTGAATCTGTAAGATGACGATCGGCCTTACATTTTTTTGATTTAAGCAAAAGACTCTCACATTTCAGCATTTTAAAAGATTTTTTTATTTTTCTCGGATCTAGAATGCTAACGAGTATAAATAACTAACACCGCTGTTCTACCTCTTTCCGTTAGACATATCCTCGTCATTCTTCTTCACAACAGCAGGTTTATGTAAATGGCCCTGTGGCCTGCATGCTCATTTGCTTATTGAAATAAATTTAAATATATGTCAAGCTATAAATATATGTATATCTATCATTTTCGTGACGTTATAAAGCAAATGCTAGTTCGCGTGTCTAATAATCTATTAAATTTACAAAAACAGTCAAATCAATTTCATATTACCTGTATTTTGTTAAACGCAACTGACACAACTTCACCGGTCGCAATTTCAACTGCGACTAACGACACGCCATCTAGTGCGGCGTCAGCACATAACTCTAGAAGTTCTTCAGCTGCTAGCGGATTCTTGTTAACCTCTGCCCCAATACTAACGTACTCATCTTGGCAAAATGATTCACGAATGACCTGGAAGCAAATTTTGAGTCAGACTTCATATTTTTCTAAATAATATTGTTGTTGCAACATAAACTTCACTAAAAAATTCATAAGCGTAAAATTGACAACAAACACTTTGAATTTATTATATCATGTAGTAGGAAGTAGTTTAAGACAATTATTTTCGTCTGTGCAAAAATATCGTATTTTAATGTAAGATATCTTGGTGGGCCATTATTGAGGTAAATCGAGGTAAATTACCACGTAAGACATGTATTTTTTCCCTGAACCATATTTATAAGCAGAAGAACATTGCTAGACAAGTCTTTTAGAATGAGGGATTTACAAAGGCGGCGGCATTATTTGAGGTCAACCTACAAATAATCTGAATCTTTAAGAACTCACGTTTAACGTTCCAGGGAATGTTGCCGCTGACAGAGACACAATTTTGTATCTTCCTGAAAATATTAAGAAAAAAGATAAAGCATAGACAAAAGATAATTAAGGACAAATGCATCAAATAATTTTCTCAGTACCAAAGTACAGATGCATAGGTAATTGAAAACATACAATAATTTTTCTTATCTATTATTATTATTCATAAACCTCTTTTTACAAAGTAGTCATTGAATTTTTGGCAATAATTACGTTTTGTTACGCACTGTTACATATGAAATTTAATTACTTAAAATTAGTTTTAGAATGAAAATTTACCATTACTAACGAAATAAAAATACGATTTGATAACAACATGATTGTATGTTCCGTAATACACGCTGCATATATTATTTCAAAAACTGTAAATATACCATTAGTTCAATTAATTCATTAAGTTAAAATAGTGGACAGAGTACACACATACCATTTTCGGTTTTGTACCATTCCATTGCACCAAAGAAATTAGATTTTAACACAAATTATTATATGTGCGCAAGCGCGTCCGTCCACGCCTCTTAAACATTTCAAACTGGCACGTCTGTATCAAATGGAACGGTTGACCTCTCACTCTCGCTAAGTTGAATGACTACTGGCTTCACTAATAAAGACAGCAAGCCAATATCGCGACCAAAGATAATTTATATTATAATAAGGACATTCAACCGCGATTAGTTGATGAATCTTCATTGTTGCCAACTAAGGATTTTTGCCTACATTCAGGGGTAAACAGTGTAAAGAAGTTTAGAAACTAAAAATATTACAGGTTTTGACTATTTTCACACATTAAAAAGTGAAATTTACACTAGTCATTAGATTAACGCTAAACACTGGTGATCATAAAATATGCAAGTAAAAAAAATTAGTAAATGCAATCAATAAAATACATTATATAATTTTTTCACGGTTATTATTGAACAAACATAACGTTTTACTAATACGTGTACAGAACTATACTTAGTCATCATTTAATTTAAATATCAATTTTAATTTTATGAACCTGTTATCACCCAATTATCATTCTATCCACAATCAATCAAATTAACAACAAAGTTGAAGTGATATAAAGCAATTTGAAAATAATTGTAGATACTTTAGTAGAAAAATAAATCTAACAAAAAAGTAAAAGATCAAAATACCTCAAAATATTGTCATACCGTCAAATGAGTCGAAGTACTCCACTTTAGATAATTATTGGTGCTAGCAATATGCTTTGTTCGGGGATATGCCATAGCTACCTCTATAATCAACCGTGAAACAAGTTTTTTGTTATGGAAATACATGATAGACGGCAAGTCTAACAAGCGAGGCGATACCATACAAAGACCATTTAATACAAAGGAGTAGCATCTACGTAAGACGTCGTCATTCAGTCTATTTGAGGTCGTATGTCCATAAGATACAGGGATACTGGGGATCCTAAATGCTGGTTTGATATTCTTTTAACTTGGAAAAGCAATTGTCTTGTACCTTTATTTCAAGAACAAAAAACCAAAAATACTTTTTAGAAGTAACATTAGGCAAGTTACTGATAACTCGACAAATGACGCAAAGCGGTAACGAGGTCCCCAGATAGATGACGGCAAATGACTAAAACGTAATCCATTCTCAATCAGGCTCGTCAGAACATTGCTGAAGTAATTCACGTTCTCGTTAGCCGAGGAAATGAGAAGTAAATAGCCTCTAAGTAGATTAGACACGTTAATGACGTTAATTCTGTTGCCTTTTTATTCAAGCATATTGGAAAGGATATAGGAAACTTATACTTTCTACAAATATGTACAGATTAAATGGTATGTATGTACAGCTGGAGCTGGTATGGTATGGTATGGTATGTATGTATGGAGCTGGTATGGTATGGTATGGTATGGTATGGTATGGTATGGTATGGTATGTATGTACAGCTGTATGTACAGCTGGAGACTAGAGAGCTGGTTCATATCTCGTGAGGAGAAATGTTATGGCTATTCAGCGCCAATATAGAGCTATAGATTTTGACATCATGCTATATGGACATAGACTCCCTATAGATTGTTAAGGTTAGGCTTTTATAGTAAATATTAAGTAGGAAATAGCCATTCATTGTCATACTTAAAAAAATATATTAAATCCTTAACCCACTACGCTCTCTTAAAACATAATTATTTTAAGCATACTTCGAAAATTTGAAGGTATTCCGAAACACAAGCGGTAGGCGCTGATGCTGTTTGATATTCTAAAGAAATTGAATCATTTTCCTCAATTATCCAATAGTATGGAATCATAGATAAACATTATATTTTACAGATAAAATACTGTGATATTTCTATTGGCATCTACTCGTATTTTACGCCTCTGTTCCACTCTCATTTGAAACACCAATATAATTGTTAATAATCAATTCAGTGAGAGGCTATTTTTTAAGATTTTTATTTAAATACTATGCTAACTGTGCGTTTTATTTGTAATAAAATTCAATTGTTAAAGAAGTTATTAATATTCAGCTCTTATTCCCAAGAGCGCTTAATGAAATAGTAGGGAATATTCCCGCATCGTGATTCCGCTCACGGCCCGGATAAGGCTTAATGAAGTGGAACACAATACAAATGATATCGGCAATCTGCTAGAGCCTATATCTTCTGTAAAATTATTTTCGTATTATGATATTCTTGACAAATGAATAACTTTCTTTATTATGAACATTTACAAACGAACGTGCAAACCGCCTGTTGATAAGTAGCTAAAGTCCATCAAAAGTACTATCGACAAATAGGAGTTCAGTGAGTCCTGGTAGTGAAGATGTCGCTTGTAAGTGTAACCATATAACCATAAATAACTCTCTAAATTAAACAAGAATTGCTTTATAGCAGATTAAAGAATTGACTCGTAGCGATTTAATCACATAATACAAGTTCAAAGTAAAAGTTTTAGAATTATTTAATCTTAAAATTAATTACAATAAAAACTTAACTTTAGCATTTTAAAGTAAGTTCAGGCCCATGCGGCATGGTGCCGACGCTGGCCGCATTGCCGCTTTGATTTGCAATCGTAATTCTCTGTGTGAGACCTGAACAAGTGCTCTTGTCACGGACAGCGTAAACATATATCGTCTTTATCGACATAACATATGTGTGAGATATAAAATGTGTGGCAAAAAAATTGTCAGGAGGTATAACCATATTTCGACTAGAGAGGCAACACTGCCGCCATCACAACCCGTCAGGATGCAAATCATCTGTTTCGGTTGGAGGAATAGGATTGCTAGCTACTTAGACCCCTCAGCAACACACGCGATGCGACCATCTCAGTCTTCAGAAATAACAAGGTTGCGTAAAATCTCAGGTGAAACGTGAGTCCTGTTTGAGGTCATACGAGGGTGCGTTTTTAAGTTCGCGGAATGAGGGACAAGGAGGGAAGATAGAATGTCAAAATTATTTTTCTTTT
>DWON01004222.1:0-16609 GCA_018251015.1 Phocides pigmalion okeechobee | reverse complement strand
GTAAAGCATTACTTGTGTTTCGGTTGGAGAGGTGCGGTTGCCGGCTACAGTTTGAAGCGAGGCGACCATCTTAGTCCCCAGGAGTAGCAAAGTATCAAGTTCGAGATCAGATAGGATTTGAGTCGTGTGCGTGGCTGTACGTGGATGTCTATGGGCTGGGACTACATAACATCAGGTGGTTCGCATGCTCGTTTGCTACTCGTTTCATATAAAAATATATTAATCTAGTTGGATAATTCTTATGTTTGTACATTCCGTTAGGTCCTATTTCAATTTGAAGACAAAATTAAGTCAATTAAGTTAGACAAATAAGGAATAGTACTTTTTTTATCAATCACAACACACGCACACTTCAACGCTATTACTATTGAACTATTTTCAACATAATAACTGTCTTCAAATTTTCAACATAATAACTATTTTCAAATTTGGCGTTGCTCTACTTAAACAACCTCAATACATAACTACTTATGTATAATCTACTAATTTTTACACTGTTTAAGTTATTTGGGTATGTAGGTTACAAATTGAGTTATAAATAAAGACTAATATAGATGGATACCGTATAAAAATGTAGAATGGTTGTTGTAACACTTTTTTTAAATGGAAAAAGAATAAACGACCATACCAGCCTTTTGATGTTGAGTTCTTCATTATTATCCTCGGGGGACGTCCAGCCTCTTTGGGCGGGGGAATACGGGCCTCGAGGTAAACCCTTTTTCCCGCGTCTGAAATCCGGGTCGAACCCCGGTTTAACTATTGTAGCCCTCGCCCACTCCTAAGAAGGGGGCTCGGGATAATCCCTCCGGCATGCTCAATGCTGCGTCCGCCGTCCGCCAGCTGGTTCCGCCTGACGCCGGCGAGTGGTACCAGCCCGCGGGTCCAAGCGACGTGTTAGCGTGCAGCTCTGCTTGGCTGGAGGTGTTGAGTTGCTACAGCCCTTAAAAATCTGCAGTCTCAAACAAGACTGAAGTCCTATTTGAGGTCGTACGTTGATGCGTTGAGAGCGTCGGCTCGCTTGTAAATAACCAACAATCACCTCTTTAATCAAAGTACGTACAAGAGTTGCTTTACGACGGATTCTAGGTACGGTGGTGGTGCCGATCGAACAAAATAATTAACTTATCACAGTTTTTATTTCATGAAATTAGGCTAACAAACGAACGTAGAGTCCACCTCTGTGGTTACTGCCGTCCATTGACATCTGTAACCTACTCCATCAGAACAAGAAACCCAATTGAAGTTGATCGCAGATGCATTGCTTCTCCTGAGGAATAAGGTCGCCTCGCTTTTAAGTGAGCCGGCAACCACACCTTTCTATCGCAACGCAAATAAGCTTTACACTAGAAACAGCTATGATTGTGTTATCTAACCTGTCGTACCGTATAGGTTTTACTACGTTAAAAAACATACTAATAAAAATAAAAATATTTTTATTCAAAATAGATTCTTTACAGAATTATATTTCAACGTCAATAAACCACCACCGGCTGACGTTTCGTAAGGTGTTTTGTTTTGGAGACAAGGCAGCGAAAGAAACTTCAAATTAACATTATCTTTGATGCAATGTTTCCAAATGTGTGATGCGCCTTAAGGAGTGAGATATTTATTGGACACACCTCAAATGAGGTGAATAAACGACCTCGGTGGCCAGCCGTTGGTCTAATCACCATACGACACAATACACATCCGCAATCCGATTGACAAATCGTGTTTTTCTCGTTTCATAAAAATAACTCGACGTTTTCGATCAAGCGGTTCCTTTTTATAAATTCTTTTCACTAAATAATAGGAAGCTTCCGTAAAATATGTTGATGATTAGCAGAATATAAAAAATAAATTGTCTATGTTTAGCGCATATATGTTTATTTTTCTTTTATGTGAGAAGAACAACAAACGATCATGCAAGCCAAGTAGTTTAGAACTGTCTCTGCAGATGTACGAAGTCCACATGCAATTTCAAACAGGTTTAAGACCTATTTAAGTTGGTAGGTAGACGTGTTGCTACTCCTGAGGACTAAGTTCGTCTCCTATGTGTACCCCACAGCCGTACCTGCAACACAAATACAAGAATTGCATCGAGACGATTTTTTTTCTGTGAGAAGAGTAGCAAACATGCAAACCAACTGACTTTAAGTAAAGGCAGCCCATAGTCATCCACATATAACCAACAAACACAAATGAAATCCTATCTAAACTCGAACGTACACACGTCGCTACTCCTGAGGACTAAGATGGTCGCGTCGCTTCAAAAATGTAGTCGGCAACCGCACCTCTGCAACTGAAACAAAAGAATTGTTTCACGGCGAATTATGAGCAGTGGTGCCCGGTCGAACTATAGCTCTGCCATCTGTTTGAGGGTTTCTTGGCGATGCTCTGTAGCCTAAAGAGCTTCAAAATTTTTAACATACATATGCGAAGTTGTTACATTTGACTTAATTGTGAGTGTAGTATGGGGGCTTAAATTAAAACCGGCCAAGTGGGAGTTGGATTCACGCAGAGTTCAGTATAAATTTAGAATCGAAATATTTTTGGTGATGTAACTAAAAAAATAAGATTTAATTGGTTTAATATATTGTTTCTTGCTACGTTTAATGACTTAATTTAAATTATGTTTTCATTTGGTTTAATGTAGTTTGATTTAGTTTAATGACTACAGGTCAAGGGGAGTTCCCTTACAAATTTAGAATCCCTTGCGAGTACCAAAATATGCGATACAAATATCTGTGTCTTTTGATTGGTTGACTTTTTTTTGGGTCTAACGGATTGGCGACTTAAGTACTTGATAATAATTTTAATTACTGTTTTTATATAATCAGTAATTTTCTTTCAGTTATGGTCCTGAACTGATGGGACAGACGGAGGAGCCCCACGGGCGAAGCACCCCTCGGCGTTCGCCCGCGCTGCCACCCTTGCCGCCACCCATCCAACCCTGCAGCGGGTACCTCGGGAACGTAAGTATTAATAACTTTATGTAAAAATATAATATTTTTAATGTTAATAGAATATAAAATAAATATAGAAAGTAAATGAAGATCTACGATTTGATCTACGGTCTGAAACTGGCGTTCAAATTCAAATTTAAATAATTTGTTTCATTATAATATATTTATTCTTCTCCTCGTCCTTTTGTCTAAGTTTGACTGGGAGAAAAAACTCGACGTAAATAACACGAAAAGAAACATGTAGGTGTCAATTGTATATTATAATAAATATTATGTGTATCATATTTAAAATATTAACAATGTTAGCAGCAATATTTATTTACCATCGATTACAATTATTACTTTATTTTTATAAATCCAGGATACTAAACTTCTAATTAAATCTAGAGTTGCAACTGTTAAATATTCTAGAAGTTTAATCATAATTTCGATTTGACAATGATCTCTAAATATTAAAACAAAGTTCCCCTTCGCATCAGCCTATTTGTTCATGATAAACTCAAAAAGTACTGGACGGATTTTTTCACAGTATGGAACAACAAGTAAATTGATCCTCAGGGATGGTTTTGGTGCATGAGTAATTTTTTTCTGTAAATTTGGCGAGAAATTAAATAGTTATATTCAATATAGTAATTCAGTCGTCGTTTGAAATAGATGTTTCCAATTGTTAGTTTTTGGAAGTATATATATTGATACATGTATTAAAGAAAAATAATGTAAGTAAATGTAAACTGTGTTACCAGAGCGAAGCTGGACCGGGTCGCTAGTAATAACTGTGGTACATTGTCATACAATATAATATCGGCCATTTAAGTTTCATAAAACAGGAATTGAACAAAGCCGGAAAAATTCCTTTAGCGCATCGATCATATTCCAAATTACCATAACTGGGCCAATCCGATAATGTCGCGAGTGGCCAGGGCGCGTTCCACTTCACACGCCGTAAGCGGCCATTATCATAAAATTAACCAACGCTCTCCACAACATCTGTCTTGCTTTGCTGACTTTCGACTTATCGGGCTGCCACCGCGGCGGTTTGAAAGCTTTAACGGTAACAGGTCGAAAGTGATGCGTAAATCAAATCGGATCGGACTCTTCTCGCTTTCGACGGATCGGCTTGATGTATGGCGTCGGGTATGCCGAGTGAGGATGTCTGCTAATAGGACGCGCCATAAATCCACCACCAACCGGTCAGTTTAACTGTACTCCGCTTGTATAATTGTCGTAATTCTCCCGTTATTGCGGCCCGTTCAGCCGTATAATCAGATTCTATAACGATTTGCTAAAACTCGACCGTTGTTGGGTATCAGGGATAGCGATTTCTGCGCAGAAGGCCGCACCGAGGGGAAGGCGAGATTACGATGCGCAATCTTCTTACGCCCATAAATTGCAATAGCTCGCCAAGCTTTAAGCTCTTATTAGATGTAGTGCGGTCCCACGGCTGACTCGGGGGCAAACAAGCCTAAACAGAAACAAATAAGGCAACTTTTCCTCCTTTTGTGCAATAAAATTCAGTTTCAATTGACGTGGGAGCACGCGTAATTGTTGTTTAAGACTGTAACACTGAAGTAACAACAAACCCAGATAAATTACATAGATTACAATTTGCGATAGCAAAGTAGCGCTAACATCCTGATTTGTTTTCCGTTGTGCGTAATAATTTTGTAACATGATTACTCAAACGATTAACTGTGATAAAGTATGTTTGTACGTAACATTAATTAGCATTTTACGGGCCGTTACCGTCCGTTAAGTGCTTATTTTTATTTGTTGAATTTAATCCAAATAGTGGCTCGCATTAACATCTTATTAAGAGCGATCCACTCGTAATTATAAAGAGCCGTAATAATGTTATCTGGATGTCGCATTTGCAGCAACATTAATTGGATATGTCACAAGACCGTTATAAGACGTGTGTGCATATTTCACTGATGCGTCGCAGAGTATGACCGAATTCGCCGGCGCTGGGCCCACTGCTTATTTTTAAAGTCATTACCTTAAGTGTTTAAAGTTTCAACAGGCTGCCTCACAATTATCTTTTGTTACTATCGACCACCGCGTACCGACCACACGATTTTATCATCCGTTTCGACCAATATGGAAATTACGTAGCAACCTACTATTTTGCCTTGCACATATCATTTCCATTGTACTTTAGAATTGCAAAGTAGAACAGAGAACGAATGAGTCTTAAATCTGGACCAACTGGCACGAGGGCCATAAAGTTGTTGCGAAGATTTCCGATAGTTCTAAACGGCATACAAGGTCTCGCCAAACGAAACGACCGAAACCGTCCGCGTTATTGCAAAAATAACTGATTTAGACGCTCTTTTGTAGCGAATGCGGCATATCAATGCGACACTATAAATTTTATCTCCTTACTTGGTCTCCTTGGTGCACGTACATAGTTGCACACAATAGCGTGTGTGGAGCCGAGTTCTGGAGTTATAGTGTCAATTTTAGAAAGTACGTTTTGTTTATAGGCAGCTTTATTGGTTGTCGATGTTAAATGCTCATGACGGGGCAATACTCCGCGGTCGTTTGAAGACAATGCGGGGCAGTGCACGCTTGACCTCCTCTCGGCGCAAGATTATGCTTATTTGTGTTTCAGGGTTCCGCACGGTAGCCTATTAGCCTACGCTGTCCGGCCTGTACTTAAAATGTTGTATCCTTTCAACTGTTACAGGTGGCAGGTATTTTAAATGTATTACTGTGGGTTAAATTTTCAATTATAAAAAAATGTTAATTATTAAAGATATGTGGTTACGTATGGTATAGAGATATGGTATTTATAACAGCATATAATATGTTTTTTTAATAATCAGCTACCAATACCAGTTGTCCCACAAATCTAGGGCATTGATCAGACAAAAAAAATCGTGTGTTACTTAATATGAAGTGTTTGCATGCTCGTTTGCATTTTTACATAAAAATATACATATTATACAATAGAAAATAAATAAATATTTAAAAACCTTTGTTGGTACGGAACTCTCAATTTGTGGGTTCGGTCCGTACTTATCCTGTTTTATTTTATAGAAAACTCGCGATCTAGCGGCTTAGCGGCAGGATGTACGAGCAACAAGAAACACGGTGTATCTAGTCGGCTTTTTGCGAAATAAACGGCGGATGTATTAATATTGGCCCTCTACCTTGTACATTCACGTTTAAAAAATAATAAAAAAGGAGACTTTGAATAATGTTAAGGAATATACATTTCTTGATTTTTATTGAAATATTATTAAAATATACATACGTAAATGTAACTACGTTGACTAATTCTTAATATTGTGTATTTCAAAACGGCACTCCAAAAGGAACGTCGCAATAATTCAATATTTATTATGTAAATATTTTATAAATAAAGTAATTGAATTGGAATTTTAAAATTCTAAATTTAAATACTGCTGAAAGTGGACAGTGTTGCTTATTATCATCTTTTTGAATTGCATGTGTCAAATATTTCATATAATATAAAAAATAAACATTAAATTTTGAGTTAAAAAAAACTTAATGATAGTGTAAGTATTTTTTAACGTAAATAAATAAATTGATAATTTTTCCCTATTAACTTCAGATTCTGTAGTTACAAAATTTACACGTCTAATTAACATTTCTACTTTTTACATTATTAAAAAAAACGCATGTTGAGTGCTCTATAGGAAATTGCCTTAAAATAACTTATAATCTCGTCATGTCTGTCTGTCCATATGTCACAAGAAATTTATATGACGTCGATGCTGACTGTACTTATAAGAGTAAATACCTTACGGCTTAACCTTTTACACTTTAATTTTGATACTCGCTATTGGGCACAGAAATATTGGAGGTAGCCTTATCTATCTTTACAAGATTTTCATTGTAAGAGTATTTGAAGCAGACCATTTATCACCAGGAGAAGTGAAACAACAAATATGAAAGCCTATGTATAGGTCTGAATGACGCTAACAATCCCTAAGTGATGGAAATTTAACACATTTATAAATATATAACACAAATATTATATTGTGATGTCCGGAACGTAATCCGCGTTCAACACGCTCTTGGTTAGTTTTAGATATATCTTATGGCTTAAGATAGTTGCAAAAATAAACTTTATATGAAATGCCTGATCTTAAGTTTACTTCCAAGGAAATACTATTGGACTATGTCAAAATTATTTATTTATTTTATTTTTAAGTTTTTGTACTCGATAAAACACAGAACAGAAACGTATATAATAGAAAATATAGTACAAAGAACTGTCTTCCAGCAGCTCCGGGATCAGAAAATGCATAAGAAAAACAAATCTAGCGTCCACCAAACAATATTCTATATAATACATATTATTAAATTATTATTTTTCTGAAAGTTAAGTAAATAAATAAGTTGCCTACAGTAGGCAACTAAAAACGGGTAGAAAAAAATATTTACCCTCAATATTGGACAGACCACATTCCGCTCAGTAATTTTTCTGTTTTACAACCAGTGCCAAATTTCGCGAGGTTAGTTATCCGTACCAGTTTAAGATGAGTTAGGACAAAGTGTCTAACTTAGTGCTAAGTATTTTCAGTATCGTATTAACGTCTCCCTTAGAAATAAAGATTAGCTGACTAAACTTAAGTATATTTTCTCATCGATAATTAACCGTAACATACATTATTGTAACGTTACCTACATACTTTATAACGCTATGTCACAATAAAAAGCACCAACGTTAGTAATAAATTTTATTGCTGACGCCATTGTCACATATCGATAACATAGATTAACGTCAGATCCTTATGCAACCTAAGCATGAAATCAGGAATCTAAGCATTAAAATATGTTTCGTAAATAGTGCTAGTTATCTACTTTTTTGTTGGATCACGTAAATATGAGTCGGCCATCTTAGTCTTTAGGCGTAGTGACGTAACGATCGAGTTTCATTAAAATTCCTTTATTCTATAGGGAATCAGAAGAGAAAGAGTAGAAGATGTAGCTAAGAAATAGATAGTAGATATAGTAGCGAGAAAGACCATCAGGTGGATTGTATGCTGGTTTTCGACTTAATATTCATAAAAAACATTGGACCTAACCAGCTACGGTTCTTATTCCCCTATTACTTGCTGGTTGCTAGAGCATACCATTTTGGGTGTATTAAATTTATCAATATGAGAATAGTCGAAGTGATTCGGTAAACTGGTGAAGGTGAATCTTTGTGAACCGAAAAACTAAACAAAATGTTACAATAGTGATAGCCTAGTGTTGAGATTCTATACTCAAACAGAGTTTTGAATACCTGTATTTCGCATTTATGTATGCATTACAAATTAATTACTACTCACTTTAACGGTGAAAAAAGATTCGTTTAAGAAACTTGCATAAGCATGCAGGTCTCTAGCGAGTCTTCCATAAATTTCTTAAACGTTCTCTTAGACGCGAGAAGACCCACTTAATATTAAGAAGTTCTTCTTAGTCTTCCAGCGTGGTTGGCGAGAAGACCCACTCGCAACAGTGGTGACGATAAAGTAGAAATTCAAAGTAATAATACACTTTTTACGCTTGACTGTACCTGATGTGCCTTTTACAATTTTTCTTGCGATGATGGAAGAGAGGCCAATAAATCGTGGAGTGAATCGAGAGGGGATCACGATCGGCCATTTACTGTTGAAATTGTATCGGTGGTTGTCGTTCCACTTAGCGTGAATGTGGACCGTCGCTGCAATGAGCGTATTTTCTGCAGCACGTCGAGCGTGGGCCGTGTCTCGCCTACGATATTATTTACGTAAACTAGAGAACTTAAAGATACCGTCTTACACGAATTATTTTCTTTTTATTATACAAAGTAATGTTACAAACTTACAAAGTAAAGTTGAGCTATAAAAATAAACTATGTGGTACAAGGAGGCGCATAACTTCGTCTCGCACTAAATATTTACTTATCTTTTCTCAAACATGTCAGAAGAAGTGTTACTTCAAAAATGTATAATATTGAATTTGACTCATTGAAAAAAATTATATTAAAAGAAAACCAAAAGAAATCATTACATGGAGTAAATAAGTAAAAACGTAGTTTCAGTAAAAGAATATATTTCCCTTACTATTTACTTATAATAATATACATATATAAAATTGAAATGAATTGAATTATATAAAATTGAATTGAAAGTTGTAAATATTCGTCTTCTATTTCATAGTATGGAATAAAGTATATTCTATTCTATTCTATAAGGCACGTAAAGAGAGCGGTGGCGAAGAGGGGCATGACGGTGTAACAAAACGTCATATCATTTACCGTCACGCAATAAATGTCCAGGAACTTGATTTAATTTAAATTTTGCAGTGTCATTATTTTACTGAACTTCAACCATTGAGAGGGTACCCAGCCCTAAAGCATAAATGTGAACTCCGTAGAGTTTGTAGGGCACTGAACATAGCACATAAAGTTCTCTTGTAGGCTCCTTCCTTCAGATTTTCTATATTCTGCGTTTCGGTGGGGGAGGTGTGTTTGCCAGATACACATTATTGGAGGCGACCATCTTAGTCCTCAAGAGTAGGAACGCAACCGCGTAAATCCTTAAATAGAACTTCTGTTCTATTTGAGATTGGACGTGGTTGTCCATGGGCTGCAGTGACCACTTAACATCAGGTGGTCTGCATGCCCGTTTCTTACTCTTTCATAATAAAAAAAAACATCAAACAGGTCTTAAATTTCACCTGACCTCGTACACAGATGCATTGCATTCTTAAGGACTAAGATCGTCTCCTCGCTCGTAAGAATCCACTGCAACATTCCATCCATAAAATATGAACAGCTTCATGCGGATTCAGGAGTGATGATGCCGTGTCCCACAGGAATGATTGGTCTACCAAAAAGAAACCACTGATATTTTAGTTTGTATCGCAAATTTCATCAATAAATGTTGGTCATTAAGGTCGTTGAAAATGAAGTCGTTAAACATTTATTGATAGAAGAATCGCGATCATTCATGAGATGCTAAGTGAACGGTTGCAGTTATTATCTATAGATGGCAGTCGTTAAATCTTGTCGAAAGCTCTGTGGGTGGCTTAAAACATTCAACATACAGGATGGTTACAATTTTATGTCTTCAGAAATACATATCGAAGCTGCGTGGTGGTCTACGCTCCAGCTCCAGCTCCATTTCACTACTAGTGCATTACTTCTTTACATTCTTTAGAGTAGCAAACGATCTTGAAAACCACCTGATGTTAAGTAGTCGCAGCCGATAGTACGTACAACCATAAACACGACTGAAATCCTATCTGAGCTTGAACGTAGGTAAGTTACTACTCTAAGATGGTCGTCGCCTTGTATCAAAGTGTAGCAGCCAACCGCGCCTCTCCAACCGAAACACAAGTAATGCTTTACGGCGGATTATGACGGTGGTACCTATGTATTATAGGTTCTTTTACCTTTGACCTGTCAACAGTTTTCCCCCACAATCGCAGTTTAGACGTTACCACGTGCCATGCAACTAGTTAGAAATATCCGCAATTTAAAAGGTAATCAAGAGTACCCGTAATATTGTAAAATATTTAAATTCCGCGATAATATTAACTTAAAATCGTAAATTGGAACAGTGTTTGTTCATTCATATATAGGCGACGTAAAACCAAACAATTTCCGATAAATAGAGGTGTGCAAGTGAAACAGATTAGTCATCGCATTAATCCTGAGTTCTGTGTGGCGCTTGATTACATGGACTGACAACCCGTCAAACCTCTGACCATTACTGTCGCAGTTACTGAGAAAATTGAACGCAGCACGTTTTCACGAAAGGATATCAATACGTAGACATTAGAGCTTAAACCTTATACCATAGATGTAATGCTTAAACCCTTCGCTACATAACAAACGAGAACTATGTGCGAATATATGCTGATTTAAAATGAGTGCCGAGAGTTGTTTTCCGCCCGCTTTTTCTCCTTAGCCAAGAGGGCGCTCAAAGCCGATGTACTAATTTTACATTGTACCATTGACGTTCATTAAGTGTATACTTTACAATGAAATAAAATATTTGAATTTGAATAATACTTCGTAAAACATATTGAATTTATTTATACTTATGTAATAAAATTGGTTCTATGACTAGCTGTAGGATTACCAAATAAAGAAATTAAGTAGATGCACAATTTATGTTAATTTACATTTGCAATATAACTGTCGACGGTATTGCAATACTTTTACGACAGATAGGACATAATGTTTTTTATGATATTGAAGCTGCATGTTATCTGGTGATAAGTGGTTATTGCAGTCCATGTATCGGTGTAATTAACTTAGTATAGAACTGGAGTACGTCTGAAAGTAGATTACAAAAGCGTTGCAACCCCTGAGGACTAAGATTATCGCCTCATGTGTAGGTGAGCAGGTCACAGCTTTACACCAAGACACAAGGATTGCGTCACAATAGGAAAAAGCATAGCGTTGACATGGTATCTTTTATTAAACTGAACAGATTCTGCAGGTGTAGTAGGGTTAGGAATTCAGTTGGGATCCCGGGTTTACATGTTACTACTTACAGATGGCCAATGCCAATTACTGCATAGGTTTACGTTATTAGGCTGCAGGCTTGTCTGCTAATTATCCAAAAAAATAAAAAAATACAGAAGATAAAAATCATTTCTCTCATTAACTATAACCCGCGATTGCTAAAGGCTCTATCAGCTTAAATTCAATTCAAATATTTTATTTCATTGTAAGGTATTTACATACACTTAAAGAACGTCAAAGGTACTGTAAAATCATTTATACTTATAGTCTTATGACCAACTTAAGTCGCTACTCGCTACAGTCCAACAAGTCCCTTAGGCGCTGCGTGCGAATGGTGATACAACGATATAGGTCATAGATACAAAGGCTCTATCTGCAAACGAGACGTATCGCCAACGCATATCGATGTCATTAGATAATAAAGCTCTAAACGCACCGTCAGTCAAATGGCACGTGTAACCGATCAATATGCAATATGGCATTCAAAAATTCATTGTCCAATGTCCTACTTGGCTAATACAACTCTTGACTTGTCTAGGATGCTGATGGTATTAGTAATCTGAAGACAATTTGAGCTGTACTCTGTAAGATTTACGAATATTTTACATGTTGCATGTTATTTAAGAGAGTATACTAAGTATACATTTTACTAACGGGTACTCCCGATTGACGTTTTTCTAACTAAGCATAATTGAATGACATAAGTATGTGTTAACAAAATGAGAATATAAATTTGTCAAATCTGGCAAAATGGGTTGGTTCATATCTTGTGCAGAGATTTGCGACCGCTGTTTTACGTACAGTTATTTTTCTAAATACTGATTATATATAGTTGTACATTATTTATGTATATGAACAATAATAAGATTGGTTTTGGTAAAAAATAAAGATATATTAGGAAAACAAGTATATTTAATTCTTGGAGAAAAAAAATCCTAATCATTATATTTCTTTGACCAAAGAAAAAAATGTCTGTAAGCGTCTTCTACATATTTTTCTAATTCTAAGGTATAGAAGGCATCACAACTTGCTTGCGTATAGAACTTTATATAACTTTTCATCCTATCTGATCTGAATCGAGTATGCAAAATTACTAAACATGCAATGTTCTCTTGGAGTTTACGCAAAGTGGCGGTTGCTCGCAGCCATTTAATGTGCCTGAACGTATTATTAGTGGTTTGCGATAATGCTAACTGCATCTGTATCCACTAGCATACTATACTGTATTTGCACCTCATAAAACGGTTATTTCTACGTTTATATTATCCTTACAAGTTGGCTGTACGATAATGATAAATAAATAAAATAAAAAACATGTTTATTTATTTACATTTTTATTACAATTATATACTTAAAACGAAATATAATAAAAGCCTAACCGAAGTCCGTGCCCATGGGGCATAGTGGGCGCTTAGAGCTAAGAACTAAATGAAGTAGTATTCATATTTTTAGAACAATTGTATTGGGATATCATACAGTATCAAGAAATGTGGATTTATAAAAAAACTAAATCTCTCACTATTCTTGTAAAATTTTGTTCAGGTCTGGAAGTCAACGTAGATTTTACTATGTACCGCGTACTCACGATTAACGGATGGATAGTGTAGACTAAAAATCCTTTACACGGGAAGTGTTTAGTTCGAAATCCTGGGACTACTCTAAAATTTTTAAATTGCAGATTAACATTAACTATCACTTTTATTTTTTTAACGGGGAAAAGAAACACCGCGAGGGTGGCTGGTAATCTGAGAGTTCTTCAAAAATACCTTAAGGCTTGTGTAAACTCTACTAATCTGTAGCTGACCTGCGTGGTAGACTATAGCCTAATCCTTGTTAATTTGAGTGGCAACCGTATAACTGCTGGACAGGAATGGGTAGTTTTCCTTCTTCAGCCCATGTTAGTCCACTGCTGGATTTACGCCTCTCCTAAGGCGTCACTGAGACCAATCTTTGGCTCTACATATCCAATTACTTATGAGTTGTTGAAGATGATGATTTGTTCAGTGGGCTAACAGGAATAACGCCAATTTTTTTTATTTTTTTATGTGAGAAGAGTAGCAAACGAGCATGCCAATCACCTAATGTTAAGTAGTCGCAGCCCATAGACATCCACATACAACCACAAACAGGACTGAAATCGTATCTGAGCTCGAACGTAGATACGTTGCTACTCCTGAGGACTAAAATGGTCGTCTCGCTTTAAAGTGTAGTCAATAACCGCACCTTTCCAAGCAAAACACAAGTAATACTTTATGGCGGATTACGAGGGCAGCGGCGGTACCTCCCGGTAAAACTAGTTCTCCCACCTTTCAAATTATGATATGGATTTTCCCGTGACTGGTTTTTAAACGGCCATTGGCTAATGATGGATTAATTTTGTCTTGAACAGCTGTTCGCTACTTTATTCCGATAAAAACATAGCGGGCCCTACACTTGGATCGGGAGTGTATCGATTTGTAGGTCATCCGTGACAAGGCCTTGGTTAGTGGTCGCTGCCCGTGACAAAGTTTTAAGCGAAAGGCTTTCGCGATTTTAGACAAAGTTTTAAGCCAAATACTTTGGCGTTTTCATATTAACTCTTAATTTGATAATTTACTTTTTAAACAAAAAAGTATGTTGTTGAGTTTTTAAATGTTATTTATTGTGCTTAACATAAATGATATACAAGCAATTTTGAGCAAAGCTTCTGGGAATTTTGGATCGCAAACGGGTCTCACAAAGATATACTAATAAACTGAAAGGAATAAGAAGCTACACATTTAAAGTTTTTAAATGTACCAATATAAGGCTTAAGTGTATTATTTAAGCTAATATTGACAATGTAAAGTGTATTTTTTACCAATATGTTATTGATTTTCCTGCTTTTTATTATAGTACATACACAGTTATTTCATACAACATATGTCGCTACTCTTAAAGAAATACTTTTCGTATGTTTTAGCATAATTAAAAAAAATGACCAAAAGCAAATGCAAATATATAAGGGGTTATACCTTCGTGCGTTTTTTACAAAATTAAAAGTTAACATAGATATCGGTATAATTTCTGAAATAATTATGTTTACGAATTTAAATTACAATGTTTTTATATTTACAATGATGAAAATCTAAAAACGAATTATAATAAAAACCTAAACTAAACAATATATACATAATTTTTTTTGTTTAAATTTAGACAATGTTCTTTAATTACATACATTTTTAAATACACTCATTAAAGTAATATTTATGTATTCATTAAAATTACATAAAAATAAATTCCTTTGTGTATATTTTTTTATTTTATTATATAACGGGTACACACGATTACCGCTTTAATTGTCGATATTTCGAATCAGCTGCAAGGCTCGTGGTAAACGTAGATTACATCAGGCTTTATAAGATTTAATATTCGTTTAAAATTCCTTGTGTATATTGAACTTTTGTTTATAACACAGTTATTTTTGTACAATCACATTTTGTAAACTCGATTATATTCTTGAAAACGTTGTCTCTTGTGTTTTACGGTCGCATAACTGTCCAACGTCGCCAGGCGGAACTTATAAGCTTGCAGCCGTTTATTATCTGTTGAGTGAGCTAAAACTATCGGCTACATGTAATTTGCTCATTGAAGATACAGTAAGTTGCAGTCGTGACACACTTCCGATAGGGCTGAGGATAGCTTTGTTATGTACTTCTGTTCTGTTGACTCAATTTATAAATAATTTATGTTTATGATTTTTATATCAAATAAAGGACTATTTATAGAGACATTTCTATTTTTTTTAACTAGCCAAAAGTTAATTTCAACATTGAACGAAGTAAACGTATTCGTATTACAAATACGTAATACTAATTCGAAATTAGTATTTTATTCCTTTTTTAAGTGTGAATTAATTCATGTTGTCATTTTAAATACAATTCTATTTATTTTTATTTTCGTAAGTAACTTTAAAAATAGTTAATGTATTTCTTTTTCTTTTCCATGCATATATAGTTAATTTAGTTTTAAGGTATTCTTTTGTTGTAATTAAACAAAGTTCATTTGTTATTCTAAATAAACCTATATTTATTTATTCTATGGTGAGATATTTGTAATGTTTGTTTGTTATAGTAATCACTTATAATTAATTTGTTTGATCATGCTACGATGTTCTTAAATAAATATTTTGTTACATTTTTATAATATTCTAAATAATTATCATGTCGAAACTATGTGATACTAACATATTCCGATAGCTCCAAGGGCGTGGAAGTGTTGCCTACGTCCCCATTCCTCCATCGCACTACTCGCCGAAAGATGAGGTTCCATCCGCATCAATTGGCGGTCTTCCACGGGCAAGACGGACGTGCAAAATGTGGAATGAACTTCCTCCTGAGGTATTCCCGGAGAGCTGTGACATGGGGCTCTTCAAAAAAGGTGCAAAAAGAGCTCTCCTTCAAAGCCGGCGATGCATTGGCTATTCCTCTGGTATTGCAAATGTCCATAGGCGACAGCGACTGCTTTCCATCAGGAAGCCCGTCTGCCTTATCGTTGGGTTTAAATATAAAAAATCTTCTGTGACAGATATCGAGTTAATTTCTTTTTACATAATATCTTTTGGCACTATTAACAAAGATATTAACAAAGAGAAATGAGAAAACACAGATGTTTATTCTAGAAATGTCATCACATGCTCTCGTTTATCTTGTCTTTGTTCGGGCTTTCGAGACTGATGGCTCGAGGCACAACTTTGCAATGCTCTACACTCATGGTAAAAATATACTCAAGATTAATGGCAGAGCTAGCGAGGCGTGATTAACACGAAGCATTGAAAGTGTCCGGTATTCCGGTGGACGCAAAACACTCTTAGGGCTACCACTTTTGTTGATTTGAGGGATTGAACCTTTTGCTAGCTTCTTTTATTTTATAGAGCTAGCGAGGCATAATTAACACGAAGCGTTGAAAATGTCCGGTATTCCGGTGGACTCAAGTCACTGTTAGGGCTACCATTTCTGTTGATTTGAGGGATTGAATCTTTTGCTACTTTCTTTTATTTTTGTCTCCCTACTATTTTTATATCTACCTTTTATTTTACTTACTGTATTTAATGTCCTGTCAATTTCACCATTATAATCATAAGACAGAAACATAATTCGAATTGAGGGGTACCAACTACTCGGGTGTCATCGTAATTTTCCATGAATTAATTCTAGAGTATCGGTGACAA
>DWON01004221.1:0-16611 GCA_018251015.1 Phocides pigmalion okeechobee | reverse complement strand
AAGCTTTCTGTCGTGTTTGTGGTTGTACGTGGATGTCTATGGTCTGCAACTACTTAACATTAGGTGGTTTGCATGCTTGTTTACTACTCTTCTAACATAAAAAAATCGTGAGAAATTCATAATACGTCATCCCTTTCAAAAAAATGTGCACGTAACTTTAGAGTTTGATATACGTCTAAAATAAGTTGGGCCTAAGAGATGGTACTAAAGCCCCAACTAAGTGTGCAATATAATGCTTCAGCCGATGTTTAAATCAATTCATCACTGTCACCTAGATTGCGGCTTGCTACCGATAATACTTTGCGTAGGCACTATAAGCCCGTTCCTAGATATTTATAAGTCATCGCTTCATTTGAAACATTCTCCCACATTCCATAATATATTTTGAACACATTAATACTTATTTTTGACGTAGACTGGAGTTTCTTTCGACGACTCTTCTCCAAAACGAGACACCTTACGAGTGGTAGTTTATTGACGTTCAAAAAGAGGTCTGTAAAGAATCTACTTTGAATAAAATTATTTTGATTTTGATTTTGAGAATATCTGTATTGGCACGTCTTAGAGGTATATAAGATATAACGCGATGTAAAACGATTCTCCACCACCGCTTCTACACCGCTCTTTACAAAATGTTCTAATTTAGTGTACTCCATATTTCATTGTCCATTATCTTTAATTATAATTTCTTTTAAATATCATAAATTTCGGTGTTTACATCCGCTGAATATATAGTGACAGTCATATATTTATGCAAAAAATATTCATTAAAATTCATTATACCCAAAATATTGTTTCTAGCTTCTCTATTTCTTGTCGATTTTATTCTTTTTTTCAATATTACACATCTCGGAGACAAGCGTGCAGCTGGTATTAAATGGTCACCGTAGTCGCAGCCCAAGTCACATGACATACTTAGTTTTGTACGTACTCATGAGGACTGAGATGTTGCCTCGTTTTCATATATAATCGTCAAAAACATGTCACCAATTGAAGTATCGGAGGCCCTTCACGTGGATTATAAGGGTCGCCGTGGTATCTCTCAATTGAACTGAACGCCTACCCATCGCTTTGTACTAAATATTACTTCCACTTAAAACCCTTATCTTCTAGTAAGTCATAATATTAAAATATGCGTTTGTTACATCAACGTTCTCAAAACAGAATATCAATCAGTCACTGCCACAGGTTCTCGGCCCGTAATCCCCTGCGCCTCGGGAACACGCATAAGTTATCGTTACTTCTGACGTCAATGTTACATTACAAAAACTTGTAATATTCACACAAAAATGGCTATAAACTCGCTCTTTGTAGGCAGGTACTCGCTCTTCTGTGTATACATTTAAAGACCTTAAAGCATTTTTATGGACGGAAGTTGTATCGTATATTTTAAATTATGTAGTTCATATATATAAAAAATTCAATAGGTAGGACATGCAAAATATACCAATTTACATTTAATGATAATACAATACTTGTTTCTGGATTGTCTTTATTCTGTGATTATGGCAACATTTTTATATGACGTCACTTGCTTTGCTCTCTCAACTATTTATGATCTTTTTTGTTTGCTTAAGAATAAACTTTAATTTATGTAAGAGATTGTTTCTTCGAAAGCTTATACTCGAATAGAATACCAAGAACTGAGATGGTTGCTTTGCATGTAAGTGTATACGACAACCGAACCACTCCATCCGAAACAAGAACTTCTTTACAACGGATTATAAGAGCGGCGGTGGTACCTCCCTGGTCGAAATTACTTCTACCACCTATCGAATTACCTTACTTACCATTAAGTATGCATGTTCGCTTACTACATCTAAGTTAAAATACAATAATTCTATATTTCACTCAAACAATGATGATGAGTTCAGTGTTCAGAATTACAGTACAGTACATTCCTTCTTAACTCTAAAATGTGACGATAATTTTATAAAAAATCCCTCTATTTTGAGTACGTAATAGGTATTTGGCGTTAAATAAACTTCATCTGCTATTTCTACCATATAATGTTAAAATTTATAATTAGCCTACTTTTGGGCCTCGCTGTAGTTCGGCAACAAGTAATCACATACCATTAGGACGTTAATTTATTACGTAATATTACGTAACCTTCATAGATATATATATAAATTACATTGCCTTCAATAAACTACTAAATAGTTATTTAACGTTTATACGTAATATTCCGTGAAGTTATTTGGTTATATTACATTACCTCTGACAAGTGAATGATATTTACATAACATTATTATGTTAAAATCGGTATCCTAATACACTAAATTACATTTGACGAATGTCAACTTGTAAAGCATTAATGCTTAATATTACTTAACATCAACATCCAAATGGATTACATTACATTTGACATAAGAATTAGTATATATGAACCGATAACAGGTAACAATATCTAATGTTTATTATGTGATAAATAAATTGATAAAACTACTTTTCACAATCTAATAAAGATTTACATAATATTATATATAGCTATTTGGATACCACGTTAAGTACTGTTACTTATAAATGTTATCGTAGTATCGAAATAACTTACATTACAGTTGACAAACGAATATATATTTAGGTAACATTCATAAAAATCGACATACATATGTACCGAAAAATTACATCAATAACATATAAAAAAATATTTATAGCGTTTATATGTAACATTATTTAACATTTCTTTTATATGATGTAATGTTATGTGTTGAAATAACATAAACGTTAAATAACGTTATTTATAAACGGTGTAAATAAGTATTTATTTTCCGGACTTCTGAGATATTTACGTCGTCGTTAAGATAAGAGTATATCTGAGAAATGAATATAGTTACGTAATATGAGTGCGCAACATTACATAACGTCTACAAGTATGTAACAACATTACATTACCTTAACATCAGTGTGTACGTTACTTCAACGAGTATGTAAAAAGATTACATTACCTTTACATCAGTGTGTATGTAACTTCAAAAATCATGTCAAAAGATTACATTACCTTTAACATTAGTATATACGTAACGTTAAAAATATTAAGCTACATTACATTACCTTAACATTGGTGCGTACGTAACTATAAGGAATGAATCAAGATTACATTACCTTTGACAAAGAAACGGAATATCAACTCGTCACTGCCATAAAGATTCCTGGCCAGGCACCGGTAATCCCCCGCGTGTTCGGGGCCCGCATGTGTTATCGTTATTTCCGACGTCATCGCTCCGTTTCCGATATCTCTCATTTCCACACCGCCTGAACCACTAGGAAGCAAATATCACACGTCCGTTGTCAAATATATTTAATTAAAACCAAACATAGCTTAGTGGTTAAGGAGTAACAGGTAGTAAAACCAGTTCTACCGGGTACCACCACCGACTTCATAATCTGCCGTGAAACAATTGTTGTTTCGTTTGCAGAGATGCGGTAGCCGACTTAAAAACGAGGCGAACGAGGCGACCATTATGTGCTCGGTAGCCACATATTTATGGACGAACTAAGGTAAGGTTGTATGTGAAGTTCCCTGGACCATTTAACATCAGATGACCTGCTGGTCGCGCTCTCTCAAATAAAAAAATTCCAGCCTTTGATACGGGTGCGTCTGTTTCGTATCTCTAACACGCTCTGATTTTTCAATGTTATGTTCGTATTAGAAATTAATTATGACTTGATTTAACGATGAAGGCAAACATCGCGACGTAACCTGTATGTCTGAGACTTCCCCATAAAATTTTCAAAAGTATGTGAGGTCTACAAATTTGCACTAAAATATTATTCTGAGAGGAGACCTGTGCCCAGTTGTGGGACAGTTAACGGATTAAGAATATTTTTTTTATTAAATTGTCAAAAAGTAAAGCTGAACCCCAACTGAAAATATAAGCGTTAGCAAAATTTTTGATAAATCAATTAATAGTTAATCTCTGTATTCATCCATGTGTGAGTAAATAACCAGGGAATTGATTCTATTAAGCAATTTTATTAATTAACATGACCTATATAAAGAGGTGATTTAATCTATGAAACTATAGTGTGCGTAAATTAAAAATAGAAACAAAACATTCAACACACGATGGAACTTTCCGTAAAATATTTCTATTTGTGTAGCGAGCCGGAAAAATTCCCGAAGGTATATAAAACAGTTTCATCAGATTACTAACGAAATAGGTCATTCCAGCGCTCGACAGCGACACGTTAAGCGCGTTAAGCTTAAACGAACGTTGGATTTACAGCGAATGCAGCGATGACCATTCGACGTTGTGTCGTAATGGGTACATATTTATTATCCCGTGCATTCCGTGCAAGATTTGCTGTCAAAAGGGTACGTACGTACATATATACAATATGTACATATCATAATTTTGGAATATGTATGTGACTTCAGCACTTTCATCATGGGATGACATCAAAAAGGTTGCTTCTTGTTTTGTAAGCTTTGGTCTTGGCAGAACAAAAATATGCAACGGTTTTCGTTGCAAAAATTTCATCACTATGATAGTGGGCTCCGAGTGCTTTTACGAACTTACGATAAATTCCACGAATGCAACTTTGAAAATTGGATTTTTTGACGTATTGAGCAGGCACATACCTGACTAGTGTACTAGTAGACTAGGCATTTATGTGATATTTTTTGATCGAGTTTTTTAATAATCGATACTTCTTATATGTATATTTTACTTTTAAATCTTAGTACCTATCTCACCGGACAAGAGGAGCATCGATATTATAAGAGACAAGACTACTTTGTCATATTGTTAAACGATTAATGTTTTTTTTTTTTGCGCTTATAAAATTGTAATATAAATTGATGAGAACTTACTTTAATAAACAAAAGCTAAACAACTAAGACAACAAAGAATAATATTTACAAATATAAATCCTATTTGACAAGTTACTTTACTAATAAATAAGAATAAAAGTAGAGTTAACTTAATTTATATAAAAACGTAAAATAAATATGTAAATTAGTTATAGAAAAAATGGTTCAAATGTTCTATAACTTCTTCCTAGCATTGTATAAAACACACAAAATTCCCGGCTCGAATTTCATTCAGTTCATAGACCATTTAAAATTCCGTGTGCATAGTATCTACAAAAAGAGGTGAAACCTTTTTTGTTCATGTATTAATAAATATATCGCATTGTTCGAATAACAGATCTACTTCATGTCTAAATAATTTAGGTTTGATTGTATTATATTACATATAAAATATAAATACTACGATTTTACCAAAAGAACAGCCGAAAAAACCTCGTTACAAAATTTAAAAATATGCCAATCATTTATTTTACATTTCTCTGCAAATTATTTTTTTATAATAGTTAGATTTTTATCGTTATAAAGGTACGATATAGAAGAACTTACTGCAGTGCCAATGGTCTTGAATCGTGCGTCCAATGAACGTGTATTTCCGGCTCACCGCGCACTGTACAAGTTAACCGCGCTGTTGACCCTCTGACGACCCATCTGGCCTCCCCGCCGCCGCCCCCGCGGGTAAGCTTCGGTGGTTCTGTGTAACACATATTTTAGTTTCAATCGAAATAACCAATATGCTTTCAGTCCACTAGATGATAAGTTATGGCCACAAGTTATTAATTCAATTAGAAACAGGAGTCTCATCTGAATAATCGCACACCTTTCCAGTAAGATTCCAGTAAGTTAATTTACGCTTAAAATGAATGGGGCAATAGTGCTTCCTCTGTATAACTGTACTCAAAATTATTCATTAAATTTATTTATATAAATAGATGAAATTATATTACGTATCATAAGATTTTGAAATAACAAAACTCTATCATATTTACTCAGATAGGGTCACCCACTAAAACCAACAAAGTAGATAATTTGCCTGTTATATTTCCTGCACGTTATAAAGAATATGAAAAATACATATTCCTACTAATGTTACACTGGAAAATTTTGATTGAGTTATTCAATGAAAATTATAACAACAATAACAACAACATACAAGACACAGAACTCATAATAGCGATGCATTTTCAAATTGTCTATTGTTATATATACATGAATATCCTAAACGAGAATGGATAGAACTATTAAGGCGACAATGACATTAAGTGAGAAAAGAAAACTTATTACTTAATTACTTACCTCTTACGTCAAGAAAAAAGGAATGGTGTAAGAATGCGTGCTGTGCCCTCGCAGTGCATCTATACCAGCCTTCGTGTTCCGGAGTGGCCGCTCTCAGCCAAACTGTGCCATCGGACAGAATTGATCCTTCGCTAGCGTCGGGCGATTCTGATTGACCCCACAATATGTGTCGCCAGTTTTCTCCCTCTATACATAAAAACACATCATAAGCTATTAATATTTTTTTAATACTTATAAATTAACAAGAAATGCGATTAAGGTTACGCTATGACACAATCGATCCTTACCTAACGTCAGATGATCTGATTGAAAAAACGAACAAAGAGCTATATGATACAAAATATTAATTTTATTAAAAACAATGCAAGAACGATCAAATTCAAGCATGTTTTAGGAAAAATCTCAATAACGAAACAATGTAAATGAGCTACATATAAAGTTAGTAATATAATAGATCTGTTTTCGTCTTAGTATATTTATTTTATTCAAACATTCAATTTGATTTCGGTTCAGCTACTTTTACAGTCTTTTAGTTTTCTCATTTCTGTTCGTTAAATTATTAATGTTTCCTAATTAGTCTATGTTGCCGGATGGTCAATCAATTTGCACACCGGATGCTCCTTCCCGTTTGGGATTCGACTGTCCAATATATTCTAATTAATTCAAATCAATTCTTCACTTCCTAATTATAACTGGATATTGTAAAATTATAAGTTAACGATGATTGATCTATAAACTGCATTCTTGCACAATCTATTCTCATTTCAGATCTCTCAATATTCTGACGATTAAGGTTACATACGCATTAATTATATACCTAAATGGTTTCTAAATCATAAAAAATATTCAATTGGAATTAATTTAGATTGTTTCATAACTTTCTTCAGTCTGAAAATTTGACCCATATTTCATAAAGAAGGAAGGATGTTTTTCAAAAGTTTGACGACTTTGTTAGAATTTCAACGGCATGAGGAAATGTTTGAAAAATTATTTAACTTCGTAATACAATACCGTCATATTTTAATAATACTTTTTTAAATAATCTTAACCTTAATGGAAATAGAACAATTACATGAAGATATTGATAATAATAAAAGAATAGTTACGAGTATATACAAGTACATCTAATTAAAAGTACTAAGACACATCACCCAGTTGATTGATACCAAAAATGGGAAACAAATATCCAGTAATAAATTTCGTAAGGCTGATGTATACACTATAAAGACCAATAATAGTGTAAAATTGAAAGTTAATAAATTTGAGGATCCATATATATGAATGCTATAACTATTACCACGTCGAAGACATCTTGTATTTTCCGCATCTAAACGTAAATTTGAATTAAAATATCTGCACTAGGTGTTTATTTTCATAGAAAAGTGTACTTTATCAGATTGAATTTAAAATTATTTATCATTATTTTTAATGGCAATAAGAATATTGTTAAGTGTCCGTTCCAAAAAAAAAATTAATTTAGTGATGATATTAGTCTAAAGTCATATTATGTTTATTATCAGACTGCACAAAAGTCGAAAGGTGTTGAAAATCTTACCTGATGAAAATTCCCAAGATATTCGTGGTAAAGGTTGTCCCTTCGCGGAACACGGCAACAGTACCGCAGCTCCGGCAGACACCGATGTGTTCTGAGCTCGCCACACCCATGTCGGAGGCTCTAAGTGAAAACACTGCTATATTTATTATGCCATGAAGTTTATTTACACTTGTTTCAACATCCAATAAACATTTACCTTTGACAGTTAAAGAAGCAGTGTGACTGACGGTCCCAAAATCATTAGTTGCCCTGCAAGAGTATTCTCCAGTATGGACCGAACTGAGGTCCTGGATTATCAGTATCGTAAAAAAGTCCATGTTCTTTTGTTCTACCTGTGAACATATTTAGCAGAATAGACACCAGTACACTTATACAGAGATATTTTTCGTCGGCTTTTTTCTCGCGGTCAACCTTAGCCAACCGGGCTCTCAAAGCCGAAGTACTGATTTTATATTGTACCTTGACATTCATTAAGGGTATGTAAATACATTACAATGAAATAAAATGTTTGAATATGCCTTAATGACAAAATTGTAGAGCGGTATTGTGATCTATAAGTGCTTAAATGACACCAAATTCCTTTTTAGGGACGGCGATATTATAGAAAATTCATTCAGTAACATGAATTTTCTATTTAAACGTGGTGATGTCAATGACCAGTTAATATATAACGATGAATGAATTAGTATTGCTCGACACAGGTGAGGAATAAGGAACAACTGAGGAACTGAGCACAGGTGCGTAATAAAGGAGACTGTAGACCACAACGCTAATCAAACGAACTGGAAAACTTCATATACTTTTATAAACTATTAAAAATATTCTCAGGCATACTGGTATAATGGCGCTTTCCCCCACTATTTAGGCAATTATAAAAAGTTAATGTTCATGCCTGAATTGAAGAGAAATGTCTCAATTGATACGACTAATTGTCTGCCATTAGGCTTAGTGGCATTAACATTACATAAAGAACCAGAACATTACATAAAGAAACAGGATTAACATCAAATTCTGTGGTACTATATGCGTGAAGTTAATTTATCTTTTAGTTAGGAGTTTGTTGGGCGTGGGCCGCACAAAATAGGATGCGCCGGAGATCTATGGGGGAAGCCTATGTCCAGCAGTAGACGTGAAAAGGTTGAGATGACGATGATGATGAATTTACCTTTAATACTGATGGAATCGGCAAGTTGTCTTTGTGCCATGAGAACTGTATTGGCTTGTCTCCAGAAACTAAACTGCACGTCGCTTGCGTGCTTCCGCCGACTTCTAATTCTTCGGGAAATTGGAATGGAGCAATTTTCGGTGGTTCTGTTAACGAGAAGTTAAAATTGACTCAATTGTGACTGATCCAATTGGAAATGTTTATGAAACATTTATTCAGAAATTTATACCTTATACCTAAATAAATTAAATCAAAATTCAAGAAAATACTTTTATCCGTCTGTCGGCTCGTATGTCGGGATGTTGAGAAATATTAAAACCCAAGTTCATTGTATACTATAAGCTACTCTTTAGCCGGTTAATGTTGAATATATACACCATTGCAACATTTAAAAAGTAACTTGTTGTGAAACAGTTACTTTCAATTTTAATTAATCTGTTCAAGTACTGTAAGAAAATTAAAGACAGGAAACGTGATGAAGACAAGACGTTTATTGAAAGTGAGACACTATCTGTTTTCAATGATTTCAAATGGAAACTGTAATATCCAATAACGGAAATAAACATCGTTATCACACTTATTCTATTTACCCTACTATTTTTTATTTGGTTCTAAGTTATATATTGTGTAGATATCTAAATGAAATTTTGATATGTATCTGAACTTTGTCTTTTTGTAACTATCTGTAATACTTACAACAGAAGAATAAAGGATTTCTTTGCTTTGGGCTATATATCCATGAAATAAAATAACTCGTGGTTAAATACACGCTATGTAAAGTATGTTAAGTTATTAATTTATTTTAGTCGCAGCCCATAGACATCCACGTAAATCCCCAAATACGACCGTAATCCTATCTGAGCTCGAACGTAGGTGCGTTGCTATTCGTGAGTACTAAGATGGTCGCCTCGCTTCAAAGTATAGCCGGCAACCGCACTTCTCCAACCGAAACACAAATAATGCTTTGCGGCGGATCATGAGCAGTAGTACCTCCCTGTCGAAGTATAGTTCTCCCACCTTTAAAGATTATGTTAAAACTTACTATGAACTTCTAGGCGTACGGTCCGGCGAGCTATTTCCCCGCTCTCAGCGCGAACTTCGCACGTGTAGCTGCCTGCAGTCGAACTCCTCACTGAAGTCAGTCTTAGAACTCCTCGTTCATCGCTAGATTCTAATGGCACTTCCACCACTGAACCATCCTCCCGTCGCCATACTACTTCTCTAAAATAATCATTTATCTTAATAACCCATTCATTAGAGCAGTACTAAAATGATATTTTCAATTTGCTAAACATATTTTAAATTAACGTGAAATGCTTTCGTTTTTTTTAAACAACTATCTGTAAAATAGATCATTATAATTAATTTTTAAGATTTTCACATTAAACTTGACTTTATTTTAGTTATTAGAAACAGCAAACGAGAATGCAATCCACATGAACCGGAACATATAACTAACTTCATATAAAAGTTGATGATAGATACGTAAGGATTAAGGTGAAATGCATTTAAAAACGAATCTGCTAAATATACACTTCAAAGCAGAATATAGAAACTCTATACTTGTGGTCTGCCGGATTGTTACGAAAGAAAAGAGTTAACGTTTAAATTGGCTAAAACTATGTTGAAACTATACAAAATGGAAACTTAAAACATACTTTGCCCAAATAATGCAAAAAAACGAATCAAAACAATATCGATAACACATTCTTTCCTATTTTATATGCGGCCTGCAATTTAAAAATTTAACAAAAAGGTTTCTCTCATTAACAAAACTGATGTTATAAATTCAACTTTATTTTTTTTTTTTTTTTTTTTATTGGCGCTTACTTCGGCCAGAGGATTAGTCTGGCTATACAGCGAGGTAATGTCGCCAGCGTTTTGGGAACTCATCCAAGGGTCAGCAATTTGGATGAAGCTTTTTATATTTAAAATAATATATGTATACATCATTCTTAATTTAATTTAATTTTTTACTAAGTATAAAAAAACATGTTTTTTAACTTTTATGTTATGGTTTATTATACATTTTTAACTTATGTCAATAAATATATTGAATTTAAAATTCAACTAAATTAATATTAGAAAACACTAATGGTAGGTTTTCGGTATTTCTCTCTGTATTCTATTATGCTTACAGCGAGTAAAATTACTTTTCGCCTAGAAAATATGTAGCGCACCTGCGGTAGAGTAAAATAAAAAGACATACGTGGACGCAACTAATACCATCTACAATAAAATATTCATGTATGGATGCCACTTACTTAATAGGATATCCAGAATAAGGACAATATAGTGTTACATCGGTATCAGTCTTCACGTGAATCGGTGGTAGGTATCTAATATTCGGTGGCCCTAAAAATCACGTTATTATTTCAAAAAAGTCAGAAGAACTTTAAAAAATGTATATGCAAGTAAACTTAAAACATATTCATATATCTTATTAATCCCAGCAAAACGTATACGGGAAGTTAATTTGCTACAAGCAAGAAAATTTATTTGTTTAACTCTATTGAAAAATTATATTATTCAATTTTGTGTTTCACAAGTTACAAAGTTACAAAGTTACATTACGTTAAAAGTAAATAGATGTCATCAAAAATGAAAACTGAAAAACTACAAAACAATAAGAGCTTAAAAGTAACAACAAAATAAGTTTCATATCTTTATTACGTTTATTAGTTAAGTACCTTACAAAAACATACAGGAACAAGAATTTTGTTAGAAGGCAATCATGGAAGTAATTGATTGCAATTCCGAGGCAAAAACGAAAAAAAATAAAAATATCATAATTATAGACGTATGTACATATTTACCAAAAACATTAAGTCGCGAATGATGAGCATGAGATCCTCCTGTGTTAGTGGCATTACACCCGTATCTACCACCTTCGTCCGCTGTTCGAATGGTGACGCTTAGCGTCGAAACTATCGTGCCCTCATCGGCACCAGGCAAAGATTCCGCCCTTGTATTTACACTATATCTGTAATGGAGGAATATCTATAGATCGATCAAAGAAAAAGATAAAAGTGATAGAAAAGAAAAATTCATAATACCAAAATTTCTGAAAACAAAACCAATATTATAATTACAAGTCTTCCTTACAACCTTAATGTAACTTATTTGCAAACCTTAATGTAAAGTAGGAAGATCTAAAGATCAATCAAAGAAAAAGATAAAAGTAATAGAATAGAAAAAATCATAATTCCAAAATTTCCGAAACCAAAAACAATATTACAACTACAGATCTTCCTTAAAAGCTAAACGCAGAAGACAGTAATCAGACTTTTAATAACAATTAGTAAACTTTTGAAATCAATCTACTTGATATTAATGAAATTTAATTTAGTGAAACTTCTAAGGCTTTGTTAATATTTTAGGGGAAAGTCTGGCAAAATGCGTAGTATTCGATAAAAGACTTAAAATACTTTTAAGTAACAACAAAGCTGATGACACAAATTTTGTTATTGACATTGTTAAAACTGTATAAACCAACTTTAAAAAGGGAGTAATTTCTTAATTCGCTAAAATCTTTGTACTAATAAAAACCATAGTAAATTCGAACTACATTGAATTAATTTGACAAACTTCTCTTATATTATCGAATCATAAGTAATGTAATGCTTTACAAAAAAAACAATGAAGATAGGAGACATATATTGCTCTCATCTATAGAAATTGATTGTACTTAATTACATTGTAAGTACTCAAGAGCTTCGAACACAACACAATTAGTTTTAGTTTCATTAAGTTTAACTTACTTGTCTGGTGCAGATGGTAACGGTCTTTCATCTAATGTCCAAATAATTCGAGGGGGAGGTATCCCCGTCGCCGCGCATCTCAAGGCAATGCTCTGGCCGATCCTCGTTGTAGCTTCACTAAACGTAGATACAAGCCTTGGAGGTCTGTCTAAAACCCAGTTGGATTGTTGAATTTAACTATTCTGAATGTATAATTACAAAATGTTCAGAATTTCTCATTTATTTAGGCAAAATCTTGCCAGAGTCAAATTTATATGAAATCAGTGAAATTACAAACGAGACAATGTTGAATATTTACAATCCATACCTATTGCTTAGTAGTAAGGTTCTAGCGTCTCGCATAAAGAATATAATAAGCGCATTATGAATTAACTATCAGCTGCTTTAACGGTGAAGGAGAACATCGTTAAGAAACCCGACTGCCTGAAAGTTCTTCATAATGTTCTCAAAGTTGTGTGAAGTCTACCAAACCACACATGACAAGATGGGAACAACTGATCATCAGACAAGACTGAGAATGTACTTTTTCCAATCAATAATAGGTCAATGATGATACAAGTATTGCATTAAGAGAAATATTTTATCACACGTAGAACACAATATATAACTGCAAAATTCAAAGTTATTTTGAAGGCTCATTACCAGCAATAAGTAGTTCAGCTCCAGCAACAGCAGAGTCAGAATGGTCATAGGCTGTGCATTGGTAGAGACCAATGTGATGTGGTCGAACAGGACCCAGAGCTAAACGACTTTGTGGAGAATGTAACGGCCTTCCCTCATGTTGCCAGCTTAATGTGACCCCTCCCCCACGACCGCCGTGTACCGAACAGTTGAAGTGACCGGAACCGCCAGTACCAAGCATCTATACGGACAAAAACAGCAACTTTAACAGAATTACCTTCAAAAGTTAACGTAACTAACTAACAGACTTATCTAATTAAAAAGTTGCCTGTATTACAGGATTATTAGGTTTTTGTAAAAAATAAGACTTTTTGTGCAAACAAGTTTAAGGTATTCCGACGATACTTAAATCCAACAGAAGAATTAAGTTAAAATTATGTAATAGGAAATTAAAATCTTTAATACGTTCCTACAACAAGATTAATGAAAACAGCAAATGCACATGTCATCCTTCTAATGTTTACTTTTCATCAAAGTACATCTGTATTCATAGAATAAAAAATCTGCCTACGATTAAAACAGTGAGGACTAAATAAAAAAATTACATGTCGGAATATCTGTCTAACCACGTCCTTGAAATAAAAAGTACCAATATATTGCTGTTATAAAGTAGAAAAACACGATTCCACGAGCGTTATTACCATCTCCTAAAACAGATTTATTTTTAGCGTAACTTAAAATATAGTATTTCGGGATACAATTGGAAAAAGTTGAAGCTAAATGAAAATTTCAAGGAACTGAGGGTTATAGCCCTCGTAAACTAAGACTACTACTTAATGGCTTTAAAACACAATAACAGATCCCTGAAATCCTATAGTCGAACCACGTTGAGTTCAACAACCCTAAAAAACATGATACTTTGATAATTACCAAAGGGTTAGGAGTAACGCTGACGGCAAGAGGTTCGTACACAACGAGTCTAGTTAGGACCCTTGGGGAGGTGTCAGATCCAGGCGAGCACGCATATCGGACCGCGTGGTGTGGCCTCACGTTCGGCACGACCAGCGTGCCCGCTCGCACCACACCCTCCCCGGTCGCGGTCACCCACACGCCGCTCACTTCCTGTCGCTGCCAACTGATGATTTAATCTTTCTATAGGCACTATGCTATTTAAATAAATCTGTACATATGAAAATCAATCGACATGCATTAGTCGCGTAATAACTTGCAAATAGCTTGACTGATATGAATCAATATTTTTTTTTATTATTTTATCCTCAATAATAGAGTTACTGGTTTAAGAAAAAAAATAAAATTAGGGAAATCTAAAGGAACAACTGACACCTCAAAAAACTGAAATTGATAATTTTGTCCGGGTGTTGCCACTTCAGGTTACTTTCAATAAATAGCGTTTGTTCAAATTAATTTTAGGTAATACGAAGTTCACAAAGGTATCTAGCATATGATTTTAAAAAGGTACAGATTAACGCTTTTTGCAAACGTTAAAATGTTGAATTATGAACTAAAATAGCATAAAGGTACGTGAAATACGAAGTAAAGATATATATTTTGTTATTATAGATATTGAACATATTTCTATGAAGATAAATCAAGGAATGAAATATAAAGATTTATCCTCTATCTTATCAAAACAAACCTTCGGAGTTTTCAATTTTATTACTTTACTTTTTTTTAAATACTAATAAACAAATCTCTGTAACACATATTGTATATTTATTGGTTCTCTTTTGATATGTTGTTTACAATAAATTATATTTGTTGCAATTAGTGCTATTTCTATTAGTAGTACATAAAATTAAACAAAAATGATGAGTCTGAGAGACGAAAATACTCACGTTATAGTATGCCCATTGATATGTCGTAGTATACACGGAATGATGACAGTATCGCCGAGTCGAGCTTCGATGGAATTTAATTCTATCGCCTCCAACCAGCTACTGTCTATTTAAGAAAAAAAAACAATTGCTTTTTTTACGAAATGCCAGTAACTAATGAGCATGCAGTCCTCCTAGTGATTACTAAGCTATCATATAGAACCGGAGATCCACCTAAAGTAAAACGATGGCTGTGTTGATGGTATTGAAGACTAAAATAGTAGCCTCGTATATAAAGGTAAGTGAGCTAGCAACTATATAAGGATAAACATCCGCATGCCAGAAATGGCTATAGACTAGAATCCTTAACGGGCGGAACATATAGGTTTAAAAATAGTTATGAATCGGAATTCGCATAATTTCATTTACTTCAATAAATTGAAAAGTTGCTTCAAAGTTTTGATATAAATAAACAGAGATACCTTTTGTTTCTGACTGTAGAATAGACTGATAATAGGTATAAAAATTACTTACTATTTTATTTTTACATTACTATTTTATTCCGAATTGTTATTTCAAAGGCGAAAGCCAAAGTGACAATGGAACATAAAAATTAAAGGTAAGTGGCAAATTCTTATGAACCGTAATTCTGGAATGCTAATAAACATACGAACCATCCGTTGTCAATTTTAACACAGGACTGGGAGAGTCAAGAGCCACACATGAGTAGTCCGCTTGTATGTCTGCTTGCGTCAAATCAGTACCCAGCAACAGTCCATGGGCTCCGGACACCCACCGTGAATCTAGAAATGAACGAGCCGTTTTATGTTCTTATTTATTACAAGATAAGCAGAGGGTTAGTAGCACATTAACATTACGATAAAAGCTTTAGTCATGAACCCCGTGTTAATGGAAATAATATTTAACGGCCAAGTTAATATGATTTAGGTAATATCAATTATAATATTTTTTAATCATCTAAATAAAAAATAATAATCTTTTGTCTTTAAAAATTGGGAATCAATGAACGTTGAATTTTCAACAACGAAGTAACATTTGTAACTACTTTTTTTATTATGGAAGAGTAAGAAACGGGCATGCAGGCCACCTGATGTTAAGTGGTCACTGCAGGCCATGGACAACCACGTCCAGTCTCAAACAGAACAGAAGTTCTATTCAAGGATAGACGCAGATACGTTCCTACTCTTGAGGACTAAGATGGTCGCCTCCAATAATGAGTATCCGGCAAACACACCTCCCCAACCGACACACAATACATGAAGAACATGTTGCTTTACCACGTGTTATGAGGGTGGCGGTGGTACCGGCCCGGGCGAGCTCTAACGGCTCTACCACCTTTTAAACTTGTTGTTTATATTGTCATCATAAATGGTTACATCTGACAGTAAGGACCAAATTTTCCTATTCTTAAATATTCAAAACTGAACACAACCTAATGATAATGTGCTAACATTGATCAAATCTTTATTCTTTTTTTTTTATGCGAAAGAGTAAGAAACGGGCATGCAGGCCACCTGGTGTAAAGTGGTCACTGCAGCACATGG
>DWON01004220.1:0-16612 GCA_018251015.1 Phocides pigmalion okeechobee | reverse complement strand
ACATGTTGCTTTACGGCGGGTTATGAGGGTGGCGGTGGTACCGCCCCGGGCGAGCTCTAACGGCTCTACCATCTTTTAAATCTTAAATTTCGTTATCTTTGTCTATGTCTATGATATCAAGCTGTGATGTATCATTATTGTTTCACTACTACTGTGCATCTTCTTTCAAAATGTGAAGGATTTTCTTAAGAAACTGAAGTCTTTAATTTTAAAAACATGAATTTTTGGAGTTTCTCAGAAAATTAAGTTATTAAAATAGGCCCTAGTGTCTATATCAGCACGAAAATTTACGATTGCCTAAAGTAACAGTTTATTTGGTGGGAGATAAACAGAACATTTTGATTTGAGCATCATAATATCTATTGATCGAAACCAATACAATAACAAACTAATGAATGCGATGGTTACATCATTACCATAACTTAATCTTGTTCAGCTCTTTCTACAACCATTTTCAATCATAACCGCAGCGTGTTTGACATTTCTCAAATTGGGTTCTCGATTAACGTTGTAGTTGTATTCAAATGCATCCAATCAGTGTGAGTGACAGCCGGCGAATCAGCTCCGCATGCAATTATGATCGCAATTTTGATCTCATAAGGACGAAATTCGCTTATTGTTATCAGATGTCAGATCCCGTTAAGTAGTCTACTTTTTGCATGGCCGTAGCGCGAGGTACACCCTATATAGCGAGCACGACTGATCGTCAAGTGTGCATCGTTTTTGTCGAGGCTAAATCTAAATGTTCATTGAAATTTGAGTATAAAAGTAAACAAGAGCATGGAGCCCATCAGATAATAAATGGTCACTACCGCCCCATGGGCATCTCTAAAAATTCTCAAATAGGACGGAATTATACCTTGAATGTCCATGAAGTTCAGTACCAGAACATACCAGTTATTTTTGTTTCGAGATCTTGGTGTTCTCTACAAGCATAGAAGGAGGCATCCCAGGGTTTTTTTAGCCGGTGAATATTTCATATAACACTCAATCACTCCCATGATACTGATTACCTTGTTTTGGCTGGATTTTCGCTGTTAAACATTCTGTAAATATTGTTATATTTACAGAATGAACAAAAAATACTCTTCAAAGTAATAATATGTTATATAATCTTATATCTTCTATCTAAAGTTTGTTGAAACATTATGATTATGATAATTTTGTTTAACATTTAAATTCCATGCTGACACCGTTGGATGAAATAATGGCACAGTAATTGCCTTATTATCCACGTGTGCCTAAATCTCCGTTACAAACGATTACTCGACATCGTTCGCACTAGACCATAAGATTACTCGCACGACGACATCGATGAGTACAGTATGTCAGCACAATTTGCATATGAATACAGTAGAAATAGTGACAGAGTGACGCGAGTAGAACGCGCAATGTAATGCAAATCCATCTCATTTCACGGTTCTTGGAACCGACACAAACACGTACGTCCGGGCAGCCGACCCCGCGAATTTTAAGACGTTTAAATACACCTTTTTGCGTGAATAACGATCAATTTGTAAATTCTTAAGGTAATCTTCGTAATAAGCGATGACATTACATTTTTATCTGTTTGTTGCGAAATGCATGGAGAACTGCGTATTTGTCTGTCCTTAAATTCCCGGACTATGATGTATATAAGTTATAGTAACAGCGCGGACCACGCACTAAACCTTAACATTTTCAAAGGAGATCCATGTCCAGGAGCGGATGAGAAGTAACTTAACGATGGCGTATGTATGTTCATTTCAAATGTCCTCTCATAATTACAAAAGTGATGAATCGACTTGATAAATCAACAAATTTAACATTTTCAAAGGAGATCCATGACCAGCAATGAGACAACATTGGAATAATGATGACGTATATATTCCTATGTCCTCTCATAATTACAAAAAGGAAGAACCGATTTTGGTAAGTTAACACTTTGTCGAATAAATAATTTAATTTAATCACCAAAATACACATTCCTTCAATATTGTTGTATTATATTATATATTGTTGTAATAAACATTTATTTTAAGTCAAGTAAATTCTTTTAATTTATAAATATTGCCTTATAATGCTCAATTACTTATAATAATCAGTTTTTGTAATTTACGTAAATTGTTTCAAAAGGAAAACATTCTTCTTTTATCATACATTTTAATTAAAAACATCTGCAGATTTAAATAAAATTTGCATTTGCTTGATAGTATTCCTGCCTCAAAGCTATTAAGGTCTCGAGGAAAGCAAAACAAAGTAATCTTGTTTTTGCTTATAGCAAACCTCCCACTAAGCCGATCCTGATGGAATTTCTATCTCCCAGGAAATGCTAAATTAGTTGGCATAATATTGTTTTCTTATATACCCGCACGGTGTTTTAATGCTTTAAGCTTGGATAGGAAACATGGGTTTTTACGAGAGACATTGAGAACTGTTTATTATTTTTAATTGACAGAAAGTTAATTTTTCCGAAATTTATATTTTTCTGAACTCATGTGTGGAGATCCAATTCCTGGCACGCTCCTCTGGTTTTACGAAATTATTTCCATTATAAAAATTAAATACTTATTTTAAAAGACAAAGAAATACATGGTGATAAAGCCTTGTACCTGAGACGTCTATTAAGGTCTGAAAGGCGTGTGAAGTCTTCTAATCAGCACTGAGCCCAATAAAAGAATAACCCTTTTCAATCTCAAAGAAGATTCATTCGCAGTGTTGAGATGTCGGTAGAAAGTCTACTCACACTGGGCCCGATATGGAATATCCTTTCTGTTACTGAAAGAAGATTAGAAGGCAGTAGATGTATGGGGATTAATATTGATGATTAACATATAGGAATCTAAGAACAAGCAGGGTTAATAGAGGCATTTTTCGAATACTCACGCGCAGTAGAAACAGATCAAAATAGAAAAGGTCACGAGGCAATCTACATAAATAAATGATAGAGATATGCCGTTGTGCATCACGCAAAAATTACAGGATAGATTTTGTTATTTTTTTAGTTTTACCTGTTATATATAGTCTTTATCTAATAAGATCACGATATCTGAGAATCTCAGATATGAAACTAAAGAGCAACGTGCATCCATAACCGCTGAACCTGTATGCCTCAAATGAAGAGAACTTATAGCGAAAGTGAGCATGAAAGAAATTATCGAAATTTTACCCATAAGGGATAAAAGGGGTAAGGGGATAAGGAGGTAAATTGTGACTGTACTTTATATAAATATACTGTTATATCGAGTACAAACTACAAACGCTACTTTAATATGAAGATATGAAAGTTTTTAGAAACTAGAATTTTATAGACATTGCTAAACACATATGGCATTTAGCAATGTTTTCTCGCCGTGGAGAAGTGGGACAAGCGATGAGCTATCGATATAATAGACAACAGACAAAATCGCAGTTATCAATTAGTTCAATACAAGACACTTGAGTTGAACTATCGACCATAGAGTTAAATGTTTTTAAACAGATTAAAAATAAATAAGTAGACCACCGTAGACGCGCGTGGGCATTCGGACAATCCGCATAGCTTGAATGTTTACTTTATCTGTTACTACGTTATTTCAGTTTCAGAGGTAAGATACAGATGTTCCGACGATATTCATCCGTGCCACAGATTTTACACACCGATTAAATTATATTATATCCATGTGTTACGCTTCTTTATAAGATCGTTAATCAATACTGACCTATAAATGTAACTATGTTGGTAACTAAATATAACTGTTGAAGCGTCGGTTGATTTGTGGCGCTGACGTATCGTAAAGTTTACCACCTATTACCGCCCGATTGTTGGGCACAGTGACTAGGGTTAGACCGTAACCCGCGCTAGCCAGTTGTAGATTGACAGAGTTCAAACTTCTTTATCTTGATGGAGAACTCACGGTGATCTCGCGAAGTTTTCTTTAATTATTAAAGCAAGTTTAACATATGGTAGAACTTGACAACGGCACACTCATAATCTGCTGCAGAGCAATTCTTGTGTTTCGATTGGACGCACATCTCCATCTATACTTATAAGTGAGACCACAGTCTCAGTCTTCAGACCCAGCAACGCGTCTATTCTATGTACGCCGTCAGACAAAACATGATTCGTATTTTAGGTAAACTTAAGGCAGTCGCCTGAACATCAAGCGACATGCACGCTCGTTTACTGCTCATTCAACATAAATAAACTGAAAAATAATTCGTATTATGCCCAAAACACCAATTTCATTTACCATTTATATATCTTCGTGGTCGGGAATCGAATCCGGAACCTTTTATCCGAGCGGTATGGTGACAGCTACTCCACACGGTCTTTATTCAACTCATATCACACGTTACGCCCATAAGGTCATAAATCAATGCTGTCCTATAAATGTAACTGTTCGCCCATACATTTTTCTACATTACATTTTGTGTGCCGACATTTGGGAATAGTTCGTGCCAAATAAAAGTTGGAATTTGTTTATTGTTGCTCCAGTTTGAGAATTATTAATTAACTTCTGACAAAATTGTGTTTTCATTATTAAAAGTGAATGCTCTTGATTATATATAAGTGTATATAAATACCTTACAATGAAATAACTATTTGAATTTGAATTAATTCACAAGAAACAGATTTATGCAAATTTTATTATTAGTCTATATAAATATAAAAATACTTTTACTGTATTTTCTTCTTTCATATACCGTTAGACCCGTACCGTAACAATTTCGGAAATTGTACCCCTAAGAAGTTAAAAAAGCTTGAAAGATTAAATTTCGTAATTACCACTTTTGCGACGAAAACCACGTGGAAAAACTAGTCAATTCTCAATCTCAATCAGAATGGATACGAAACAATGACATAAGAAAAGTTATTAAATGTTAGATTAATTAAGATAACTGTACACATTCGTGAAGTGTACATAGATAATAAAGTGAAGCGGTGTGGGAGTGGAATCAGTTGATAGTATCGCGATGTACTGAACTAGACTACTGTGGGTGGTCGCTAATTGAATTGTAACTGTGTTTAGATCTATTGTGTAACGGTTGCTACTAATTACATGGTGTTCTCGTAGATGAAATTGCGCGTAGATATTTGCTAGCAGGCCTATAGATCACAACGGATTAAACATTTTGACATATAGTAGAACTATAGAAAGACCAGGTACCACCGATTCCCTCAACCCGCAGAAAGCAATTATTGGGTTTCAGATGGAAACGTGCTATTATTCAATTAAGTGAGAGAACATCTTAGTCCTCAAGAATAGCAACGCATCTGCGTAAAAACTCAAATACGACATTAGTCCTGTTTTAACTTATATGTCGATATTGAGCTGCACCAGCCATTTATTATCAGATAACGTGCATGCTCGATTGCTACTCTAAAAAAAGGAAATGAAACGCGACTGAGCCTCAATGTGCAGTTAATATCAGATTCATAAAGTAGAGTAATATGAATGATTTTAAACTAATATCATCGAGGAATTTATAGCGATATATTGAACTAGTTGCATATAATATTATATCACTATAAAAGAAATGTATATATGTCGTTTTGTACCGCTAGGGGCACATACTTTGCTCCATATCTGCGTTGTGAAAAATGCGACGTGCTATTGATATTTTAATAATGTTTAATAAACATATAGAATTCTTGCTCCACGTTTTATTTAGACCTGAAGTACGTATAATACGTTACAAGGAACCCTGTTTGAACCGCCACATGCCTAATTAAGTGCCAAGTATGTTTATTCTATCATTTTTATCTCAGTTCAATGTATACACGATCCGTCATCGTCTCGGCATGATTGTTTTTACAAAGGGCTTTATTTTACGATGTGGTCGAAAACGAAACTAGTTGTAATAATATTAAAATGTAAACGTAAAGCGCAAGGTTATATAAACACGATTAATAAAATAACCAAACGGTTCATTCATGCTTCTTATAATACTATGTAATTTAAAACAATAAACAATGTTCAATATTAAACATTAAATCTTCTATACATATAATAAAACTGTAACTGATCGCTGTCTGTATATGGCATATATATGTATGTAAAAATCGTAACGGGGTGCCTTTATATACGCAAGAGAAACCAAAACAATGTCTTTTGGTTTTGTCTGTTCGTCTGTATGTCTGTACGTCTGTATTTGTACACTTTAATTTCAGAAACGGCTTATCCGATTTGAATGCAATTTTCAGTATTATATTCCGATGGGCTTCACTTAACATTTAGTGTTTATTTAATTGAAATCAGTTAACAAATAAATAAGTTTATCAAATTATCAGAATCATCGCCAACGAAGTCGAGGCCCAGCTAGTACCAACATAATACGTGTTGTTTCTCCTAAGGACCGAGATGGTCACTTTACTCGTAAGTGTAGCCAGCGATCAATCGAATCACAAGAACTGCTCTAACGGCAGAAAATGAGGACGGAGGTGGTACCTCCCAGTCGAACCGTTATTCTACCACCTGTCAGAACCCTGCTATTTGAGATTAGATGTGGGTGTCTAAGGGCTGCATCCACCACTTAACCTGCTGACCTACACGCTCGATTGCTGTTCTTTTAACATAAACCGGTAATATAATTTTCTACGATGGCATGCAACAGTTATCCCTTCAGCTCAAGTTAACGAGTCTTGTGATCTGATTTACCGACCTACAAACAACAGGAAGGGTCGTAAAGTTTTATCGATATTCCGATGATGCGGGCGCCGCGAGCTTGCCAAAACACGTGACGATTCCAGGTACACGTTACGGGATAACTATCTTACGTCACACACGTCATAAAAAGACCGTCGATGATTTTGTATATAATATATGTGGCAAACAAGCATGCAGTCGACCGGATAATAAGTCAGACACGGCTAGGAACATTTGTAACCAACTCCATAAAACCAAGAGACTCGCTTGAAGTTAATCAAATATGCGTGGCTACTCCTGAAGACAAGATAATCGCCTCATTTACAAGTGGTCAAGCAACCATCTACTTAAACGCAGTAGAGCTTCACGCAAAAAATGGGTATGGTGATGATACCTACCCGGTGGACTTCACAGGCGTAGTATGGCGTTGGTACCTCCCCGATCAGTATAGGCATCTGGCAAACGAACGAATGCTGTAATATCTAATGTTAGCAAGTAGGACATTATGGCTTAACCAAAACAGTACCACCGTGAAACCGATTTCTAGCGTGGAGTAATTCTTCGGTTTCGGTAACAAAACTGACGACCGACATGGCGAAACCCTTACCAAACCGAGTTCCGGCAGACGGTTCTGGGTACTATTCCAAGCCAAGCCAGCATTTTAATGATGATTTGGATCTCCTAGTGTGAAGCTATGAGTGCAGAAAGCTTATAAATTTGGTTTTCGGATCATTTATCAGAGGGACTGTCTTAATCCCAAGTATGCAACATATCTCTGAACGACTTAATTTGGACCTGTTTTATGGAATGGGTACAGAAGTTCATAAGCGGTTGTTACCGCCTATTATCTGCTTTGCTGCATACCCGTTCATAAATTAAATTTTATAAAAAAATATGAAAACAAACTTCACACACGACAAAGAACTACAAAGTACGAAATAATTTTAATCGCAAGTTGAATAAATAGATTATTTTGATGTCTTAGAGAGGGTTATAACCTGCTTTTTAGAAGTCGGTTAAAAAAATTATAATAATAGCGATTTTTCTGTTACAAAGGAATGTTCTAACCGAGTTCACAAAAACTGAGAAAAACGACAGAATTTTAATGGAATGTTAGTTAAATAAATTGCTTTTAAATCTAAAAATATAAAAGGATATAACCTTCCTCTGTTTTAGAAGTCGGTTAAATATAAGTCATAATAATAGCGAATTTGCATTAACAAGCCGAATATAAAATATCAATCAACAAATTATGAATATTTAGTCGTATTAGTTACAAACTCCATAACTTCGGAAATGCAAACAAAGGTCAGGTCGAGGTAAACTCGTTAGATAATGTGGCCATTAATTTTGCAATCCTGTTCTTGTTATTAAAATGTTACTTGTGCCTGTTAGTCCATATCCATTTCAAAAACAATATCCTTCATCATTGTGTTCATTGTTTTATCTTACGTCATTAGTTACTTTGTCAATTATAAACTTTTAACCAGCTATGCAGTATAAACATCTTTAAAAGTTACTGGCAAATGTGCTAATATTACTACATGAACATCGATCGTAAAGTAACAAGAAAATAACTTACGATCTAATTTTAAGAAGCTACAGTGTTTAAACCGATGATTCACTCATCAGTCTTGAAACGGTAATTGTGATAAAAACAGAAGTCCATCCGTTCGTCAATCGCACAGAATTACTTTGAAGCTAAACCCTTTCTATTGGAATATCTGCACACATTCCGATTGAAGCGCGGCCTTTGCAAGTCTAAACGGCGTCTGCAACAAAAGTAGGTAAATACGGTCTGCAATAAAAGTAGGTGAAAGTGAACTTGAATCATTCGGAGAAGAAATAGACTGTTTCATTTTAAATATTTCTCGTGTAATGTATAACAGATTTATACGAATGCATACTTTGCATGAATACAGTGATCATATATTATCAGATGAACTGTATCTGTATATGTTTCCTGCTGTTGTAAAATGCCAAAATGACATTAATAAATTTCAATATTATTTTCAAATTGTTCAAAGGCTATCAGTAATCGAAACTTGAACTAGGAATATACAAAAATATATATATTGAGGGGTTAGTCCACAAATGGAATATTAAAAAAACAGATGTTCCTTAAAGTATAAGTAAAAGATATTATTTTTGTTGTCTGTCTGGCTGCGTCTACATGATTTTTAAAGTGAATATGAAAATACTAATTATATTTTCATAAAATCTCACGGTTATACAATTACGAACAATAAGTTAATCAGGGTTGCCACTTGCTACAAGTAATTGATGAACGAGAAAAAACTAGTGGATATTCATGTGAAGTATTACTGGATAGGTCGCTAAAAATAGTAATTATAACAATAGTCTTTATTGTATACCATTAAAAACAAAATTATTTAGTTTGTGAAATATATACTTAAGGGAACAATAAATCTCTGTGTGGTACCATTGCGCGGGCACTGAGAACCTCGTTTGTTGTGAACATTATCTTAAGGATTCTTTGTTACAATGATACTGAACGCCTTTACCGTGTTGAAAGATATTTCAAGTTTTAGAATTGTGGATCCAATCAGGAGTTGTAATAATTATATCAATGTTTGTTTTATTACAAATCGATAGACATATAGGTACACAAATTTTGAAGTGGCTAAAAAATCCGCGTGCCTAAAATATTAAATTGTAAAAATAATCGATTTTTTGAAACATCAGTTTGTTTAAAAATATCTATGTTTTTAAATGTTAGGTTTAAATAGAAACCAATTATTGGGCACACAAATATAATTAAAATTATTAGTTCAAAGTATTAGCAGCTTTGCTCTAATCGCACGTGTTGATAAATTCCATGTACACGATTAACATTTACACTAAATTACGTTTAGAGGCTTAATTAAAGCAGTACCTTTCACAAGTCGTCGCCTTACATCGAAATAATATTATGATGTTGTGTAGAACAAAGTAAAGAGAAAGTGAAATACGGTGACAAGTGACAAGCCGCAGTTCCCGCTGCGCCGCATCTCAAACAAGAGATTAAGTTGTCGCTTTATGCGGATTTGGTATAACAAGGCTTTGCACACAGCGTCGTTTGCAAAATTTTATAATTGTACCCAGATGGTATACCCAGAGTGGTTCAACCGAAAACGTACGGCTTTGAAACCTCTCTGTCGTTTGAAAATTTCAATATTATCGCCAGATGGTGTACGACTGTTAAATGTATGTTTGTCGTTTGAAAATTTCAAATTTATCGCCAGATGGTGTATGGCTGTGAAAACAGTCTGTCGTTTAAAAAAAATAAAATTCTCGCCAGACGGTACTTGCAGTACGGTTCAATTGAAACGTACGGCCTTGAAATCTGTCTGTGGTTTGAAAAATTCAAAATTCTCGCCAGACGGTACAACCAGTACGGTTCAACCAAAAAAGTGCGACTGCGAAACCAATTTGTGTGGTTTGAAAATTTTTACCAATGAAACTTATGTCTAGCGTGAAGAAATTGTTGTGTTTCGTTAAAAGGTGATACTGGTTCAATTAATCGCTAGCATCTTACTAGTGATGAAGTTAGCCACCATCTTTGTCTTCGGAAGTAGCAAAGTATGTGTAATTGAATTTAAATTGGGCTCCTGTTCTACGTGGCTTGGGTTTCGAAAATCCATTGACAGCCGTAATCACGTACCTGGTTATTATGACTCTGGTTATTAATAAAATAAATATTACACACACTAAATATGTAAATTTAACGTATTTTAATGCATAATATTTAAAAATATTAGCTGTCTGCACTCTTTCTGCATGTAAACTTTAACTGTGCGAAATACATATATTCCTCCGCCCGCGCGATTTTCGTAAAAAAGAGTACAGTTTGCTTCACGTATATATGGAGATATTAAATCACAAAATATATGCGAATTATAAATTATACTTGACAAACAAACGACAGGTTCTTAGATTTATACTGGATGTATTTCTCATAACAGACTTAGTCACCGACCAGCGACATCCGATAATGCACGGCGGAACGTATTTATGAACGGATTTGCTTGTAAACTAATTTGAGCAAGGATTAATTGTGGCTTCCTAGTAAGAGTAACCAGAGATTCGTAACAGTGAATGTTGCTTGTAATGATTAATTTTGTTTTAAATTGCATTCATAGTAGAGATATTTATTAGACACAGTGTTGTGACAACAAATATTTGTCAATCTAATTGCTGTCCACAACTTTGTTCAAAGAACTTCAATATTCGGTTATTTCCAGATTTTTAATAATTGTCATACACTAATACCCGTAACTTCTAATTGTTCTCATGTACTCGCACTCGTAACTTCTGAATTGGCATAACTTTTTTTTTAAAACGGACTGAAGTGATAAGTGAAGCTGAAGGAACACTTAATGTTAAGTGAAGCTTACTACAACACATTAGTAAACAGCACACTGAAGTTTGTTAAGTCTTTGCAAGCTTAGCGCATACAAACGCACAGAAAAACAAACAAAACTTCTAAACAAGTATTATTTTGGGGTTCTGTTGCGTTAATAAAGGTCCCGCATATAGGTTATCTCTGGTTTTTTCTATTTACCATTTATTAATCAATTACAATTTAATAGATATTAAAATTTATGTGACCGCATGCTGTTATAATCATCATGTCAAAATACCAAACAAAATTTGAGATTTGATCCTTTGTCAATCCAGACCTGAGTCTGAGCAATTTAAATGTGTAATTGCAAAAGAATTAAATAAAGTATATGCAAGAGTATAGCTACCAATGTTTTGTTGCGTGATTATTGTTTCTGTAAGCACAAGCATTTTGTTGATGAAAAGGAAAAAGTAAATAAACAGTGACCGCCCGAGACAAGTGGTCACTGATCATGAATTCATGGACATCTAAAATTAACTCAGTTTACAACAGAAATTCTATCTGAAATTGATCACGGATGCATACCTTCTAAGAACTAAGATTATCACTTCGTATTTAATTGAACTGGCAACTTTAACTTTCTAACAGAACCAAGATTTTTTACGTCAGAAACGGTTTTTTTTGTGCTGATAAAGAAGCAAAGGAAACTGTAGCCTATCTGTTAAATGGTCTCTGCAGCCCATTGACATCGACGTACAACATCAAACAAGACTATTTTCCTACTGAACGACGTGCGTAGATGCGTTGCCACTCCTGAGGACTGAGATGGTCGCGTCGCTTGTAAATATAGCCGGCAACCATATCTCCCCAACCCAAAATTGATACTGCTTTACGGCAGACTATGAGTGCAGATGTGATACCTTGATGACTGAACTGTAATATCACCTTAGGAGTGACACCTCACCAATGACTGCTTCTGCCGTATTGCCACCTCTTCGGTTTATTTTGCGTTTAAATAAAAAATATACAATAAATTCTTCAAAGCTATTTTAAAAACATGTTCGAATGAGTCAGACAGTGATTCAGATTTTCTAAAACCTAGATGATGTTATGTCTTGAAATACTAACTTAGTCTGTTATGCAAAATACATGCAATTTATATTCTAAATGGTCACCTGAAATTTCCGAGTTGCAAAACCATACTACTTTATAAATAGTAGCAAATGAGCGTACAGGTCACCGAATGTAAGGAGGTCGCCAGCCCGTGGACACCCATATCCGGTTGTTAACAGAAATGAAAACTTATCTAATTAAATGCATTTCTACACCTGAGGGCCCGAAATAACCCCTCGCTTGTAAATGTAGTCCATAAACTATAAAGTACAAAAACCCAGAGTAAATGGTATATGATTGATCCGTATATGCATGTGTACGTACGTGCCTACGTGCATGCGTACCTGTGTGCATCTATGCGTGTATATCCGTCTCCCAACAGAAACATAAGAAATGCTCACTATATTCACAAGGAAACATTGTACTAAAACACACACAAACATTGCACGTAATAGTGACTCAGAAAAGTGTGTCAGTGCACATTTTGAGCACACGCGAGGAGACTTTAAAAAGAAAGATCTTTTGTAATTCGATACATATTTTTTGAAATATTCATCAATTAGAGACTTTAAATATATTTTAATCTAAGTCATTATTCATCTAATTATCTCATCAAATTCTTCTAAATTTTTGTTGATATGTTTGTCTACAAGATTCCATTATGTATTCAGTATGACTGTCGGCTGTAAGATTCCAAATCGACACAGAGACTGAAACTCAAAAATTTAATAACGTCACTTGGTTTTAATTATGCTAAAACTTAATCTTAAATGACAATTTTAAAATATACTTATTTAGTATATAGTTTAATTTATATGTTTTTAAGGCTCGCGTAACGGAACTGCGTAAATAAACTGACTGTCTAACTCCTGAAAACTGAATAAACCTAACCCATTCTCCTCCCTTAGAAAAATTGTCAGTATGTACAGCAAAGGATAGGATGTCCCCATCGATCACTCAATCATATGATTTTAAACTAATATTACCGCGGAATGTATACATTCCGAGTTTAGCCGTGACCACGAGCCATGCAACTGGTTCGAAATAACGGCAATCAAAGCCAAAAATTGTTAATTGTGAGTACCTTGTACATAGTAAAATGATCGATCTATCGTTAACTCTAATATATTTCGCCTAATGGCAGAGTAAAAAAGTCTGCGCGGCGACCAAACTACAAGAACATTCATATATAACATACATACATACATACATACATACATACATACATACATACATACATACATACATACATACATACATACGTACGTACATCCCAAAAAATAGCATAAATATATTGTCACTTCTTGTAAAGTGATCAATAATATAGTAATGCATATACAAAGCAGTAATATTTCTGACCACATTACTCACCGACCGACCTTGGGGAGCAGTTGCAATAAATAGAGAAAACTATCGGTCTAAAATTGTTTTGGGATATCGGCCGCTATTAGAAATGTTTCACGTCTTGTTACTTGCCGGCGGATTTATTCCTAGACACACCCACATCGCCATTTTCATTATAGACTGCATTGATTTTAAAATGGACGTTCTTACAACTTGTTGCAAGTGTATATCTATTTAAACAAACAACACAATTGTATGGCTATCTGCTGTTAGGCGGAATATTAGACTTTAATCTACTCAATGTAGAAACAATGTACCTATGAAAATTAACAGTTTTAAAAGGCGATTCTGAAAATATACATAGCTTGTATATTTTATGCTCCAAATTTCTCAGTTTTTGAAATGGACTATTCTCTCATGTCTATGTGTTATTTCTCTCATGGAAGATGTATGCACATGTATAATTATGTACAATCCGGCGCTTGTTGAGCTTTTATCGGCCAAGGTCGCAATCCTACGTTAAGTCGGTCACGGTTACCGTAACAAACTGCATCTTACAAGGAACATTGATATGAACCCAACCTGTTGGCCTTAAAACAAAAAAGCTATTAAAACCGATAGAGCTATTTAAACTAATTTCTCAGTTAATATAAAGGTGTTGTTTTTATTTTATTTAAAAATGCGTAAATGTTTGAATTCCAAAATTATAGATAGAGTTAGCATAAACATTCACTGATTTAAAAATCCTAAAATTAGTTCTTTAGAATTTGTTCTCCTAATAAGCCTATTTAAAAAACCCAAACTCATATCTGGATCTCAAAAACACAGCTTCAAATATGTCCTGATATAGTCCCATTCCGTCAAAATGCATTCAAATATTATCACAATCGGAGACATAAAGACATTTCAAAATTCGATTAAGCGATAAAAATTTTATACCTATTAATTAATACACGAACAAAACAAGTTTAATAAAAGAAGCTAGATTTTAGGTATACAGTCTTAGCTGTCGGAACATTCAACTTTGAACTTTGTAGATAATAACTAACAATTACAGATGTTAAACTTTGAATCCTTGGTCTTAAATTACAGAACGAAAGTTAGTCTCAAAGCTGCAATTTTCATTTAGTCTCGGCAATTGTATTACCTTTATAATCTTTGAAGCTATTAAGATATTCTGAGCACCTAACGATCTGACGAACCTGTCTATCGAACTATTACGCGAGTGACCTTGAAGTATTCTTACAAAGGAATTCTTACAGAAAAATATTAAATGCTAGCTGTCCCTCTCCCCACCACTGTTATGCCCCTGTCCCTAGCCCTGTCCTATAAATCACCCTTAGCCCTGAAACAAAACTAAAGACCTACCTGATGTCGTGCTATTCTGAGAATTGAGATAGTCGTCTTGCTTGAAAGTGTAGCCGGTATCAAACGATTTCAAGAACTGCTTTAGGGCGGATTATGAGGACAGCAGTGGTACCTCCCCAGTGGACTGTATTTCTAGCACTTTGATAAAAGTAACAATATTCGACAATTTCGATTTCGATAATATCTCGTCTCATCGCTCATTTACGCTTTGGTAGAGCGGGCCCTTAGCGTGACATTCTTAAATGATTGGGATCAATTCGCGCTGACCGTTGATGTCATCAGATCTGCTTACCTAACACCTTATTATTAACTATATTTTACTTCAGTGATGTCATAGTTCCAATACAATGTATCAATGTACTATCGTATAGCACAATGTGGTACGAATAGAATAGGGTTGGGCCTTCGTCCCATGTTATTTGAAATTCCAATAGTAGAACTTAATATCTCATATGTAGTAATATGGAGACACATTTACACTAAACATATAAATATCCTTATACCATTCAGCTGTTTGAAAGTTTATAATTTACATACTGAAAGGATAAATAGTATAGGACTAATTTTCATAATGAGAAAAAACTTTCAATGTTGTCAAAATAAATCCATAAATTAATAATAAACAGTTCTATCAATATTTGATTCTTGTTTTTGTAAAATTGTTAAAATAAGATGTGCCAATATATTGATACTTGAGGATTTCCTATTAGATTCAGAAATGTATGAAACCGTCAGTAAAATTATTTGTTCATCATCACCGGGGGACGTCTGAACCTCTTTGGGCGGGGTTTTACCGACCTCGAGGATATCCTGTTTGCCCGGGTCTGACCTTAGGGATTGCTTAATTGCTTACTTAGGCTTAATCAAGGTAGTCCTCACTGTTTAGTGGGGGGTCGGAATGGACTAAGTTGTTTATGAAATGTAAATTAATAATAATATTATTGAAAAAGAATCCTGTTAAAAATTGCGGTCAAAAAATAATAATTAGAGAGCTGACTTCATCCCAAACAATTTATTCAATTAAACGGATCAGATATATCATCATAGTACATTTTAGTTACGTAATTTACATAGTTAATTATGTATGGAAGTTATTTTTACACTTGTAATTGTAACAAATTGTTGTATTCAATTATTGTACGTGAGCGATTGAGTCACTCTTAGCTTGCCGAATGACACAATTGCAAATACTCAGAGTACATATTTACAGTCTGACTTTAGAAATAAAACTTCGTGTGCTGAATGCTACGACTTTTCATGAACATATTTTCCTTGCAGCTATTATTTGTATTGTACTACAGTGGATTTAATTTTCTGAGACGTATTATGTAAATGTAGCTTATATAAATGTAGCTTACGTATTATCCTTGTTCCAATTTGATTAAGAATCAAAATTAAGCACTTATTTTGAAGAGATTCTGAGAAAACATTATTGCGACTAAATCTGTTGTAATGTGATAAATAATCTAATTTAAACGTTTATTTCTCAAGTTTCTGAGAATACACAGTTTTGACTAATTTTTAATTATTATCAAACCTTTTCTGCTGGGCACGTGTCTCGAATCACAATGGAAGAATTAAACTATAGTCCACCTCGCTGGCCAAATGCAGGTAAGGACTTTAAACAGAAATGAGAAATTTATAAAGATCTGTGGAATGTAGATTTAATCCCAATGTTTTTCTTCACCATTAAAGCAAATGAAAAATATGTATTGTTGAATACGCACATACTTTTTAAAGGTGGTAGAGCCGATAGAACTCGCCCGGGGCGGTACCACTGCCATCCTCATAACCTGCCGTAAAGCAATATGTTCTTCATGTATTGTGTTTCGGT
>DWON01004219.1:0-16612 GCA_018251015.1 Phocides pigmalion okeechobee | reverse complement strand
CCGGCGCAGTGTCACCGGTGCCAGAAGTTCCGCCACAGCTCGCACCATTGCCATAGGACGCAGGCGTGTGTACGGTGTGGCGAGGAACATGCCACTTGTGCGAACTGTGGCGGCCCTCATCCGGCAAACCATACGGCGTGCCCCGTATTTAAGAAGGAGGCACGCAATAAGAGAGCCGGCACCGTGGCCAGTACCACTGCGCCGAGAATGAAAACGGCAGGACCGACGCCGCGGCCGGAAGTGAGTGAGGAGCATCAAGGGGGCTCCCTCATGGCCGCGGCGAACGACCCCCCCGTCATAAGCGCTTCCACCAAGAGTCGGAGGAAGAGGAGGGGGAGGAAGAAGGCAAGGCCGCCCTCCCTCAGCCCTCGGCACCAGAGTCCCAACGCGCGCCAGCTGCACCGCCCACCATGAAGGCGGTTAAGGAACAGCAGGCACTCCCAGCTGCCCCCGCACGGGGGAGAAAGCCACAGGGAGTGGAGGAGATCCTTACCTTGGATGTCATGCACCGGATCCTCCGCGCTGCTAACAACGGAGAGGATGTGGTGTCGGTTGCCCGTGCCGGTCTGGCTGAGATCAGACAAGCCGCTGAGGGTAACGCCATCGACTCCTCCTGCGGGAAAACTTAATTACCGGACTGACCGATAATAAATATTCTTTTTACAGGATTGACTGCACCCGGGCCTGCCTGCCGACAAGTCGCCTCCGATCGCTGGGCGGCTCCTGCTGGGCTTCCGTCACGGCAAGTGGCGGTTCCAGCTGGTAGGGTCGCTCGCTCGGGGACGTGAAGACCTTTACGGTGGGCTCGGAGTGCGATACATCGGACTTGACGGAAGAGACGACCCCCATTGAAGGAGAGACGACCCCCCATTGTAGGAAAGACGACCCCCCATCGAAGGACAGACGACCCCAACGGCATAGCGACCGACGACATTTGCAGCTGAGCATCCAAGGCAGGTTACCCCAAAAAAAAAAAAAAAAAAAGCACATTTTATATATTTTTTTAATTTTAATTTTTTTTTTAATTAAAAAAAAAAAAATTTGATTTGATTTTGATTTTTTGAAATGTTATCCAAAAACTATAATGGGGTTATACCTTGTAAGTGGGTATGAAAATTTCCTGTACAATATGCGTTGCGCAAATTGACGTCATTCGAAAACATTGTTATATTTTTAAATGTTATCCAAGAAATTTTAGAGCCATTGTTCGTCTAATAAACTAATGAGCGAAGTGGATTAGGTGGTGGGATTAATTATTTCAATTTCCCCTTTCCATCAGCACAACAACAATCCAGTAGATGCATCCGTCTATACTTGAATGCCTTACAATATTGACAAATGATTGTTATTTCCCCACTAACTAACTAGGGGATACTAGACCACCTACGAGCCCTTAACACTGTATGTTATGACAAGCCATCACGTAGAACGTCTACAATTTTCCCCAACTTTACCAATACATACATATACGGCAAAAATACGCAGTTCCCAATATTTTATCTAAGTAAATTTAAATGATTCTGTGCTAAATATTTTACTTTTTATATTTCACTTTTTCTTTCGTAGATACTAACAATTAATACGACTGTAACACAACCTCAACTGCCAAAACTCATTAAGCCTCTTTGGCTGTAGAACGTACCAAAAAACAACATATTCGTACATGCGTACTCCGAAACATGTTCCTCCTTCGAGCGCAGTCCAATAAAAATGATGCTATAAGATTGTAATTGACGCATTCCTTAGAGCCGTTTCCATTACGACAACCATTCTATTCTCGTGTTCTAAATGAAACGTAATTTGTCTAAATGCGACTCGCGCACGCGGGTCACGGCGCGGACGCTCTCCCGCACATTGAATACCGGCCGAGTATAAATTTTCTGCTCGCCGTAATCCTGCTTGTTAGTCAAGACCACTAGCCATAAACATAGACCCCAAATATACCTTAAACAGAAGAGATAAAATAAACTTTTTATTAATGTGCCGATTGAGTATTCCTACCTGATTTTTATTATATTATGCTCGTTTATCCCGTACACATCCGTTGAAGTAATGTAGCAGCTGCATCCTATAGACATCTACATGTAACTTCTAACAGGAATGAAACCCTTTATGAGTTTGGACATAGTTACAAGTACATTGTTTCTCCTGAGGTCTAAGATGGTCGCTTCACTTGTAAGTGTAACCGCTAAACGCATCTGATGTTAATTAGTTATTGGCTAAACTAAAAACTAAATGGCAGGGATAAAGTTGAAACCATATTTATTAGTATTCTCGCCTTCAGACGAATTAACGTGTAACCTGAGCTTGGCAATATACAGACAAATTGAATCAGTTAATGGTTACGAGAATATTTTTACAAAATATAAAAAAAATAATGTTGCTATTCATTGAACACAAATCCATTGTTTGGTTAGTGGATATGTTTAATTAGTTTCAAGATTTTGCTTTAACTTATTTTTAAACTTTATGCTTAAGTGTTACTATGTTTTTCATAATACGTTAGCCTATTGGAGCGTGAATTTTGTTGTAAAAATTAAATAATCCTGTTCAGTGACGGTAACAAATCCGATTAGACGCCAAAACAGCAAGGGCGCAAGCATTCTAAATGTAAACCGGATGTTATCAGAATAAGCTATTCGTGTACTACATACTTTATATTCACTATACGGTTGTAATATAATAATGGACGCTATTATTTTATAAAAAAAATTATGAACATAACTTTGTATGTCAGTCTCTCATTAATTTTATTTCGGTATTTTTTTTAATATATTACTGGTAAAACAGAAATTATTGCAATTATTTATCGTATGTACGGCGATAGTTATTATCACATAACGAAAATCTGATTGAATCATCCATGAATCGCATAGACGTGTGACCGACTGTGAACATAATTTTACTTCTTTTAATTTTTGTAAACACTTCCATTCCAAATTTTATAGGTATTCATTTTTTTTAACCTCATCTACTTCGACGAATAGATTAAAATAATGAAATCTTGAATTCGAGACTTAAAGATATCCACTTTAAATTAATCTAATTAGGTACGAGTTTGATTAAATATTTTAAGCACAGCTACTTCTTTTACCGAATTAACTCTTAATTGGTGAAGCGAAGGTACGGAGGGTACTCAGAGGTCACGTTTAGATTTTTTTCTAAAATCAAGTATTTAGCGTAGTTTTCATTTTGAGATAACTTGGATTAATAACGATAATTACAGCTTAAATTAGGTACTTATTCTAAAAAAAGCCGTAGTTCAAAGTTAAATGTACTAGCCTGTACAGGTAGGGAACGCTCTGAATTCTGAATTTACTACCATTATGGAGCATTAAAACCTCAAATGCGGCAGTGAAAGCTTTAAAGCAAATCTCTCTCTAAGCTTTTACCCGAAATCTTGCCTTTAATTTCCTCTGACCATTAGTGGTTTAATAACTTTGGTAACACTTCCTCCGCGGACTAATCACTCTAGCTATTCAAGTAACTTTAGGTGGATTAACAGCGATATATGACGACGCGTGGCAATCATTTGTTATAATTTAGATTAAAACGAACGCACGAACCTTCCGTAGTAGGGATTACGAGCACTTGTACAACAACACGCGGAGGCTCATCTCTGCTTTAATTTTAATTACTCGGACTGAGCTCTCGTTTCTACGGAGACATACGGAAAACAAATCCGTACCTTAAACACGAGAACTATTCGTAGGTCGAGCGCGCGCAACTAGGCTCTAGTCTGAAAGGTGCGTAAGATTCATGCAAGTAATACCTATTTGTAGGTTTAATGACACCCATTCTTACAATAAATAATTAAACTTGAGTATATACTGCGCTTTAAATTAATATTCGCTTAAATATAATGTTTTTTTTTTAAATGTGGTAAATAACCTTGTATTATTTTTATTGTTATTGCGTGTAGCTCTGTATTGTAGTTGTGTATAGTAACTTAAAAACTTAATGATGATCTAAGAGCAATATCAAAGGGGATAATGTTCTGGTGTATCGTGTACTTGTATAAAACCTAGTATTTGATATGATATTTACCTGATAACAAAACAACCGCTCCGAAGCTGGTTCGACGCGCGTCTCGTATGTTTCCGCTCGCAGTCCTCTCGCTAATGATGCGCTACACAATGAACGAGCACTCGACCTAACTACTCTAATCCCGAGATTGTGTACGCGATGCTTCATACACCGTACTGCACGCTCGCGTAATGTATGGGCTCCAGTCATGTAAATGTATATCATTATTTTTGGGAAAAATTCATAGAGTGCTTTTAACGAATACTTTTGAAGTACTTTCATGCATCCAGAAACTAAACCTTCTCGGAAGCTTTATTTCAATACGTACTTCTGCTACAAGTTTGTGCATTGAACTAATTGATCTACTATCGACTGAAACGCGTTCGAACTTAGACCAAACCAACTATTTAGTATGAGCACTCCTGTTTGAGATTGGCTATTTAACGAATACCGTAGAACTCAGTTGCCTTCGTACATTATTCTATCGCAGACAGTGGATATCATGGGCTGAAGGCAAATCAAATCAAATAGAAAGAAATATTTACTTACACTTAGAGCAGATGGTATCGAGGGATATATTATTGTTATTTCTGTGACGTTTTTTTGCTATATTATAAGCCTTCTTGTAGCAATTAAATAACAATACTAACTTTATCATTTACAGGACTTACATATTAAACTTAAAGCTAATTGGTTACGCATTATAAAACAAATTCCCTCGTCGCGTCTGCATGTCTGTTCATATTAAACTCAAAAAGTACTAGACGGATTTTCTCACAGTTTTAACAACAGGTAGAGTGATTCCTGAGGAAGGTTTTGCTGCATAAAAAGTTGTTTTTCAATATAGTAATTCAGTCTTCGTTGGAAATAGATGATTCTAATTGTTAGTTTTTGCATGTAGGTAATGACTGGATGTATGTATGAAAGAAAAATAATAAATGTAAATATAAACTGTATTACCCGAGCGAATCCGGGATGCGTCGTTGTTTAGAATAGAAATAAGTAAAATATTTTTCAACACTATCAAAATATCATTCAACACTATAAATATATTTCATACCAAATATCACCATTTAAAATCGTTCCTAGTGTAACATCGAAATCACAACTCTATTACAGGAGCAGAAAATCATGTAGAAGTACGGTTGTATCTTCGGCGTATAGTTTCACGTCAATTTATTTTGCGCTGATGTCGAATTCACAGAACCAAAATTCAATTTCACAAATGGATACATTGATGGAATGGATTGAATTTTTGACTCGAATTGATTTTATGGGTATGCTTAGTCAAGGGTTTTTATTTGCAGCCAACATCACTTTTTACTATTTTTAATCAACTTATTTTTTGTTTTTCTGCGTTTATGATTAGTCAATTTAGGTAATGCTGACTTGAAATGGTTTATTATTCTATGCTATTTGATTTATGGTATTATAATGGTTTTCATGTTAATTATTTTACGATGTACTTAAAATATATTTTCATTGATTCCTTACGGAAGTCCATGTGCCTTTATAGGAAAGCAGTCACTGTTGCATATAGATATTTGCAATATCTGTAAGATGGAAGTTTGGTGAAAATGACTTATGTTAGACCCAGTAAATGGCCCTGACGGAATCCAATCTTATAACCTCCTCATTGCTCTCATTTTCTTATAGCTGAACGGCCCTCATAAAAATCATAGTGGTGATTGCTGATCAGCTGGTGGTCCTCAAGATATGTACCTGTGCAGCTATGTGTTTATCACACGCTCCATCACTTGTTAGAGTAAGGAGGTGATCACTATAGGCCCGTAATAACATAATAATCGCTCTATTGAATTTGATCAATAAACTATCATAACTACATTATTCGAGACGAGAAACTAGATCTGTGCTGGGAAGCATCGGGCGTTCACAATGAATTACAGCTAACTGATACAAATGTAATACCATTAATTATTTAGATTAAAGCAAATTTCATTTATATCAAGATTTTCATGCTGACCCAATATATAAACGAAATTAGACCAAGTGTAGCTGTTTTGAAGTCAAATTATACTCCAAATACATTGTTATAAAGAGAATTTTAGGCCGAAATCTACAAAATATAAGCAGGTCAAAAGGTAGTAAAGTTCAGATAAACAAAAGCCAGCTCAGTGTATGATTACTTTCCGGCTCAAAGTGAAAATATTTTGGACGTTAAAATGCGGTGCGAAATATTATGAGCAATGTTATTAAGAAAGCTTTTTATGTATGAAAATAAATTAAAGCTCACGTTAATAATGTGATTATTTTATCATTCGTCGATTTAAAAAAATGTAACCTTTCATTGCGCAAAATGTACTTTTTATGTATAAATACATACATTATTTATTTATAACAATAATTCATACTTGTAGCTACTCTAATAATAGAAGGTGTATTTAAAGTTATATTACAAAACTAGAAATAAATATACATCGGCATTTTTAATAAATAATAAATCAGTAATATATAACTTAATCAAACTATAAAGGAATTATTTCTGTAATAAAAAAATCAAATTTGCTAATTACATTAAATGAAACAGATTGTGGTTTTTAATTAATATATTTTTATGAGATTGAAGCATTTTTAATTTGCATAATTGGTATTTAATTTTATTTGAATATAGAGACTATAGATAGGTATCTACCTATGTAGTATCTCAATACAAAACAAACGCGAGGTCTCAATGCTAAGCCGATCAACAAACATAACGTTCCCAGATCCTTGTAACGTTACCACAGACGAATCACCCGGGAGAGGGTAATATCCGGGCGAGCCGCAGCGCGCCCGGCCAGCGCAGCGCCGTCTCCACGCTAATTACTATTGCGCACCGATTAGTTTATATCAGCTTACATCTTCATTACGTTATTATCTTTTCAAAGTCATTTTTTTAATAATCATTTGTATTATAAAGGTAGGAGAACTATAGTTCGATCGGGGAGGTACCACCGCTGTCCTCATAATCTGCCATAAAGCATTACTTGTATTTCGATTGGAGAGATGCGGTTGCCGGCTAGACTTTGAAGCGAGACGACCATCTAAGTCATCAGGAGTAGCAACGTATTTACGTTCGAGCTTAGATATGATTTTAGTCGTGTTTGTAGTTTTAGGTGGATGTCTATGGGCTGCGACTACTTCACATCAGGTAGTTCGCATGTTCGTTTGCTACTCTTCTCACATAAAAAAACTTGTGAATGAAAGTAATTAATTGTCAACGCTGTGGTCTTTTGCTAAAAATCTTTCTTGTTCTAAGATTTCATTTAATTTCTTTGGACTAAGTTGTAAACAATAATATTTTTGTGTGAAGTCTGTTTTCTTCCGCTTCTGAACAATAGAAATATAATATCAAAATTCTCAATTTACGGTGCCGGTGAATAGGGTGGTACATATCCCGATAATTGCTATCGCTATTTAGCGTGGAAATGTGGCCAGCGCTCTTGGCACCGTATTGCACGGACTCCATTTAACTATTTTAGCTTAATCTATTATTTTCATGGTACGAATTAAATTAATACAAAATCTCTGTATTGGATATCAGAGGGCAGTAAAACAAACACTTAAGCATATATTACATTCACATTTTCAGTACATTTCAAAACAAGTCACGGAAAGCGTTTTACTAAATGTTATTTTCAATTATGAAAATAAGATTTACTAAAGAAAGGGTTATATAATTTGTGGTGAAATTTTTTGTAAGAATAAGGAGTAAACACAAAGGCACAGTGGTTTGCAGAAAGAAGCAGCGGAAGTAACGCGCGCTCATATCCGGCGCACGGCTATTAATATCCGGCACTACGGCTCTACGCGACAGGGACGTGCCCACTATTTCTTACTGTGACCAATTTTTATTTACATTTTATATAAAATTGGAGGGAATCTGTGATATCGAAATAGTTGTTTTTAACACGCTTTTATTAGCTTGGGTTGTATGTATGAATGCATGTAAGGGATTCTTTAAACATCATTTTCACCTATTTCCAGAAGTCTGAATAGTTTGGAACTTTCAACACGTATCAAGGACCGATGACAATGCAATAAAATGAAAAAAGAATGAAAAATAGATAATAGTTAAAAAAATAAAAATTAAAAAGTAAAAATAAGAACTAACAAAGCAAAAACAAGAAGAATAATTGTAAAAATAAGTTTGGGGTGCATGGTGTCTGTCAAAAAATCACCCCATGCGTGATTTTAGATTTTTTAACTTTTATTTATTAAAAGTACGTAGAGTCCATCTACCGAATTCAATTATATCCATGATTATACAATGTCTAATGTATTCGCAATCTTAACGATACGATAAACTAGTAATTTCCTTCTTGCAGTTGACTCGAATTAAGGCATTCATATAATGTTATCAAAGTTACGCCTAGCAATGAAAACGGATACGACGGAGCAGCGGATGTAAGCGCCGTTGATATCCGGCTTCGTATATTAATATCCGATACTCTGCTCCCAGGTTTTGTGTTCCCTGACCACCAAGGGAAGAACTACTAAGCTTTTAAAATGACCGAAATTTGATATCTTTTGAACTATGGGATATATCACTGATGCTGTCTTATATAAATTATAATTCAGTTTATGTATTCGTTTCGCTCGGCTTTGAAATAGTCTATGGGGTCTAAGATGACCAAAACTTTTTCAAACATATAGTTCCACTTTTGAGAGGGATGATTCATATTTTGATCAGAGCATTGTGATAACTATTTAGCGCGAGAATGCGACCAGTATACCTGGAACCATGCCACATTGGCATAGACGCCCTTTACATTGTTTAAGTAAGGCTTTTATCACAATTCGTTTTAAAGATATTTCGTATTAGATCTATAAAAATTAATGTTTAATGATTTGCAAATTGAAAATAATCACGGGGTAATAAAAAATCATATTTACTTTAGATATAATTTTGATCATAATACACAATGTGAGATTTGGCCAAAAATACCACTTTATATGTATACTAAAGTTTTATCATAATAACGTCTCACCCATAGATCTTTTCACCGTTTTACCATAATTAACCGTAAAGTTATTAGGGTAAAGGCTATCTTAATAATTTTATCACGAAACGAATGGGCGGGCGAAGTTTCCAACAACCGTTCAATTAACGAACAAAATTAACTTTTTAACTTAGAATACAATAAATTGTCCGAAATGACGACCGACCCTCCGCCAAATTACAATTGCTATAATATTGAGATCCTTACACTTTCTAAAGCCTTGAAAAAGGTTATAAAATTGTATTTTAATTTTCGTATAAAAGGTTCTACATAATATAAAATGCTTTTTAATACTCCTTTATCAAAATTTTCGGGTTACAAAGGACCATAACGCATCATAATATATGCACAGTAATATAATAATATCTATAACGAATACCATAAGTACCACAAACATTATTACTTTTTAATGGACTGATGAACATTATTTACGTTGAATCTTTCACGTTTTCAAGGTAAAAACTTATCTCGTTAATCCTAAATGAAAGTGTAGTTATCATCAGTTTCAAAATCTAAAACGGAAATGCCGTGCTTTATTTTCCCGAGCCTTAGATCAGAGTCACGTACGGCGATGTGATCACCCGGATATAATGCCGCCACCGACTGCTGGCCGTGCTCCAGCCGAGCTCCAGCCGTGCTCCGCCGCTCGCCAAATGTTACGAGACTTTCGACAACCGTACCGTGGTTAATTGCTTCATTCATTTCATCAATATAGCATTCAAGTATATTCGACATCTATATCCGTACCAATAAAAAAAAATGTAACTGATCGTTGCATGTACATTGAAAAATATATGAAAAAACTTTTATAAACGAATTGGATATTAAAATAACAGTTGTTGGGATTTTTCCGGTTTTTCCGTTTTTTTGTGCATTTGTGCGCGCTAAACTTAGTAAGAGCTTGGTCGATTTCGTTGCAGTTGTACCACTATAGTATCTTTCTATGTAAATCATCGTCAAAACCTGCCGGAACAATGTTGTAGAGTTTCAAAAAACCATATTTTTATCACGCTTATTAAATGATTGCATATATGTAAAAATAAAACATTAAACAAACTTTCGCCTGTAACTCGGACAGAGTTTCACTTTACAATTAATTTGCCACAAATGACACGCAACTCAATGGCTGGCTGGTTTTTTTGGATGAGTTCTTTTCTAGGCATGGCATTCCGGTGCTGGCTGTTAAATGGCGACACCATAATGTATTACTTGGTTACAACGTACTTAAAGCGAAATAATTCTGAACATATTTTTTTAGTGTATTTATCAATAACTGCCATGAACAATCGATAGCGACGACCAACTGATCGCTAGTTATTAGTAGACTTTCGACAACCGCACTGCGGTAAATTAATTCATTCCTACCATCAAAGTAATTTAAAATTGTTAAACAGGGTGTCTTAATATAAATCACCGCCGGGGTAATAAAATTCCAACCGCCGGTCACGTACCTCGTGGGCGCGCACTAACGTTACGGAACTTTCTAAACTCGTGCCGGGTTTTATTTCGATTGGCTGTGCTAAATACTACCCATATTAGAAAATTTGATATCAAATCACCGCTTTTCTTCTTGATTGTTCTACAATGAGCATCATAAATTAAGGCAACATAAACAAATACAGTATATACAAAGATTTTTGTACAGAAAAGTAATCTAAATTCATCTTTAATCGGATGTTGCTATCAGATACGCTCATAAGACAGGCAATCATGTTAGTCTTCAAGAAAAGCGACGTATCTATGTACGATCTTAGCTATAATTTCAATTCTATTTGTTTGAGTTTGGATTTCGATATCCATGGACTGCAGTGACGTAAAATCAAATAACATCATGACTTCATGCTATGCTTTTTTTCTCGTAACATAAAAATATATCCATTTCACAATGTCACAGAATCAAACCTTGCTCGTTGTATCTTACTAATATGGTTACATAGTTATCTATGTACTTTTAGTCATAGGTAAGTTGTAGTCAAGTCAAAATATTAAATTGTCATTGAATCCGCTGGCCATCTTCCATGTGCGAGCGCCAAATGTATTTTTACAAATGGACTTTCCGCAACCATTATCACTTCAAGCTATTCATTGTATGCCATTTGTTATTTGTACATGTAAACCATTACACTTTGACGATTGGACACAACAATCTGAAGTTGAAGGTGTGCTACTGGAGAGCCCTATGTCGAAGAGTGGACAGTAACGGGAAGATAATTGGAGGCGACCATCTCAGTCCTCAAGAGTAGTAACGCATCCGCGTCCATCCTTAAATAGAACTTCTGTTCTATTTGAGATTGGACGTGTTTGTCCATGGGCTGCAGTGACCACTTAACATCAGGTGGCCTGCGTGCCCGTTGTTTACTCTTTTACAATAAAAAAAAGATCTTTTTTATGTTGGAAAAGTAACAAACCAGCGTGCAGGCCACCTGATGTTTAATGGTCTCTGCAGTCAATGGAATTCTACGTTTAACCTCAAACAGAACTTAAGTCCTGTCTGACGTCGTACATAGGCGCGATGCTGCTCCTGATGAATGAGATGCTCGTCTGGTTTGTAAGTGTAGCAGGTAAACACACTTCACCAACCGAAACACAAGAACTATTTCATCGACGAATTATGAGGGCGGCGGGGAGGTACAATACCCGATTATTGTGACCCTTATATGACGAATGTATTAGTTTGAATAGTCCTAATACCGAATAAACTGCATCAAATAAAGCATATATTAAAATGGTGGTCAAGAATTTCACACATAATTCTAAATAGTTAATAGTTTTCTTCTACAACAATTCAGTTCACGTACAGCCAAGTTCGGTAACTACGGCGAAAGCGTAATTTTAATAAGACATTCTAAGTTGATATATAAATGAATGGAATAGAGGGCTCGTACTGATAATAAAACGCCATCATCGAACTCGCTGGCTGCGCTCCAAGCGGCGGTACATCTAAAGTCGTCGTTACTCTGTTAATTTATGGACGTACTCTAAAGCTTACAAACTTTGAATATAACGCAGAGTGATATTCAGATCTACTACTACATTTGTCTTGCACAACTTTTCTGCACTAAAACGTACTTAATATCGAAATGTTAGTTGTGTTTTAAATTGTACACATATAAGAATAGTGACATCATTTCACTCTAGAGAGACTACTTTGTATGCCCGTGATGCGTTTCCGGTTAATTTTACAATATTTTATATATTTTTGTTTGATGTACTCAAACGAATATGCAGTCCATCTGGTGATGAATAAAAATCAGACGTGTTGCTACATGTAAGGATAGAGATGCTTGCTTCGGATTATGTTAGTGAGCCATCGAAAAGAAAAGGTATAGCAGTGGTACCATCTCGATTGGACCGAACTAGTTCTACCGTGCTGTAAGTATAGGTGCATCCATCATCAACACATTACTGTTCCAATAATGGTCATGAATATCTTCGGAAGAAAAGGTCTTAGACGCAAATTAAACCAATTTAGTGTCGTTCAATGCAATGATAACACGTACGATAACCATTAACAATTAATCCATAACATCCGTATTTGTATCGAAGAGTGATAAATGTATTTGTAGACACTTATAATTCTTTAGAAGAATACATAAAGATACAGGACACAGGATTAATAAAGAATGTCAATAAGCGGTTTGGAGACGCGCCAATATAGTGCGGTTGAAGTGTAGAGGGCGCTGGAGCTGACCACAAAAGAAATTAGAGCATGTTTCCAGCGGCGAACGGGAAATAACTACAGTGAAATGTAACAGCTACACAAGTGCGCAAGGCTCGAGCTGTAAGACTTTAATAGTTTTGAATATAACACCTAAATGAAAGTTTATAGTTTAGTTCCAGTAGATTATTTTAGTAGCACACGACGGCCGCAAATAACAAACACGTGAAACGGAATGCGTAATGAAACACGGCGCGGCGTTCATTTGTTAAAATGTTCTGCGGATTAAATCTAATACTCGCTGTGACGTGTGTTGATGTGAATAAAATGACGTCTGTGCGGGGAATATATTCATTGGTATATATTCATGTTAAAGTACATAAAGTAATCCATTAGCGCGTTTTTTTCCTTAAGGGTATAATGAATATTTCCTACAACGACAAAAAAAGTATTTAAACATTGCTTCTGCTATTCGAAAACCAAAAACGAAATAGATGGAGTAGTACGAAATTATCGGTAGTAAACATGTACCTATTATGGCAATCATGTACCTGTGTGCCACCGTTTCATTTTACTAGAAACGAAACCGGTTATTGTGTTTTTATTGTCTGTTATTGTTTTATAATTTTAATTTAATTTGTCTCGTTCCTTCCAGAGACAAGCACACATATGTCGATTCACGTGTCATCGACGATCTCTTAACACAGAGATAGGCAATTTGTAACGTACTTACAATGGTTTACGACACTCCGTGCGAGGAATAGAGGGTAAAGGATTAATAAAGAATGTCGGAGAGCGGTTTGGACAGTAGCCAATGAGCGCGGTTGAAATTCTAGGCATCTACTGGTGGAAACCACAAAAGACATTACGTCCTCTGCGCGGCTAGTGTGACGAGAAAGATGGGAACCCCTTTTTAAAAGCGATAGCCATATATATTTATGTTTTAGAGAAAATAAAGGTTATAAAGTAAAATAAAATATGTAATTTAAAACATTTTTTAGCTAACCGCTTCATTGAATATAATAAAAATTAAAAAACAACCGAAAACAGAACAAGCTAAATAAAACCGTTTGTGTACTTTCTTATTGATAAAATTATAAAAATTAACATTAAAATAATAAAATTTGCCGGATACACATTATTGAAGGCGACCATCTTAGTCCTCAAGAGTAGGAACGCATCCGGTCCATACTTAATTAGAACTTGTGTTCTGTTTGAGATTGGACGTGGTTGTCCATGGGCGGCAGTGACCACTTAACACCAGGTGGCCTGCAAGTCCGTTTCTTATTCTTTCATAATAAAAAAAAAAACCCACATGACTTTCAAATAAAACCGATTTCTATAAAAAAAGATCATTTGATTCGTCTCAGTTTAAAAAAGTTTGGTATACATATATATTTCTCAATATATAATTGCAATTAAATAAAAAGTATACTCCTTTCTTTTAGACCCGAAATAATTTAATAAAAACACAGTTTTTTTTTGCATTGAAAAAATGCATCTCTGCACGACATTGGATAGAAATTTAGTCTTGTTTAAGGTTGTATGTGGAATCCAGATGCTGCAGAGATCATTTTACATCGGCTAGCCTGTATGCTCGGTTGCTACACAGATAACATAAAAAAGTAATCCAGGATACGATCCACGTAACTTTAAGTCGCTGATGTCATTTGTAAACAACTCCAATTAGAATTTTAGTTTAGTCCAAGTTCGAGTAACTTCCTTATCTTGAAGTCTTCCAACTCTTGGAAACTAGTGTGGTCGTCCCGTTTGTAGGCGTAGCCGGTAACCATATCTCTCCAATTGACACACAATAATTGATTTACTGCGAATATGGAGTTACTGGTCGAAGTATATCCCTATCACCTATCAAGATTAAAACTTGCACTTTATTCCGCTGCAGTACACAGCTCTCAGTCCCGGAAAGCTGATTACAAAGCTATTTCAGCTGGTCCTTTTGTCGTCCCACGTTTTGCGCTATTGTAGCAACATGGCCGGCGCATCTGGTGCGACCTACTTTCCTTTTAGTGCTTTTTGCTAATGTATTTTACTTAGTCAGAGATTCTGTTTATTCGATATTGGAAATTTTAAAGGATAGGAATTTATACTTTTTCATCTTCGCTTATTAAAAGAAATTCGCTCAACTAAATGCGGAATTTATATAAAGCAGTGTGAAACACTAATGGAATTGAATTGAATCATTAATACAGTTACCTTCTTAAAGGTTCAACCGGACAAAAAATGTGAATTTGAACAATGTTTGAGTTGGTCTTGAATTAAAAAAAAGTATAAATACTACAATTGTCATATTTTTTCTATTCCAAATAGCTTTAAACCATTAAATATACTTTAATCCTTAAAAAAATCTTAGGTGCTAGTATAGATATAGCACTTACCCTATAGGTCGCTAGTAATGTCTAGGCGGAAGGAAATTTGACTCGCGACGTGTTGGCGTGCCTCCAAACCGCTTCCCGGCATTTCTTATTAAACCTACAGAGGATACAGCGTCCTCGCACTATGTCTCTTAAACCATTGTGAGTGCGTAACGAATTGCCTATTACCGCGTTAAGAGATCCTCCATAATATTGTACTGACAGGATAATTGGCGAACTATTTGTGGAATAAACATGTCGAGAAGGCGCGATGCCAAGCAGCCGAATTAAAGATAACGCTTCTACGCCGAAATTGTATCGTATATTGGGAAAACATGAAAATAAAATTTCAATTATAACAAGATTTTTTCTCATAATAAATAAACAACGTATGTATTTTGTAAGTTCTTAATAAATATTTTTTTGTCTTACCGAAAGTGTAATATCGCAGATCGAGGGCATATGTTTAATTAAATAATAATTTGTTCACTTTTATTATATCATTAGAAATGTTAATCATTCATATTGTTGTAACAGTTTGTTCACAAATATTTACAAACAATCGGGCTACTTAACCTTAAACTACTTAGCCCTGAAATACTTGAAATTTTCTGTCGTGGTCTTCCATCCAATTGCAGACTGCGTCTAAAGTTGCTTTACTTTGTTGGTCGTGGTTACCTAAATGTTATTTTAGTTACATATGACTTAATGTTGGAAGTTTTAACATATATTTGCTGCGTGCGGTCGGGCGGCGGCGGCGGCAGCAGCGGTGGGTACCGAATCAGCGGAGCTAATATGTTTTAATTTGATTTGTGGTCATTATTTATTAATTATAAGCGCTCCACGATGTGAAGTAGAAATTTCGAATTACCCTCATTTAATATTCACTGTGTGAATTTAACTGTCATTTTGCTCATTAAAAGCATAGCTGGACTACATGGGCAGTATTTTATAATTGAAATAAAGGAAAAACCTGAAAAATTATAATAAACATTTGGACAAGAAACAAACATACTCGTATATCCATGAATCCTCTGCTTGACAGTACTGTGCGGTGCCCGTGTGGCATGCAAGATGTAATTTTTAATCCCTTTTAAAGCGTTAAAAACGTTTACTTATTTGCTTTCTAAGGATCACAAATTTACAAAAAAAGAAAAAAAATCTTTATCTTTGTAATATTAATTAATATGGATTAATAGTGACTGAAGTTACACACTTATTCGAATTGCGGTCGCTTTAGCTGGGCAATCGACTGGCTAATTCAGCGCGGTATACGTAGCTACACAACTTTGTTTAGGTGGACTAAACCATTGCGCCAAATAATTAATCTTTGCATAACATTGCACTTTGTGTGACATTTTTAGCAAGTGAACGTGAAGGCCACCTGATGTTAAATGGCCTCTGCAGCCCGTCGACATATACCTCAAACCTTAAACAAAACTAAAGTACTGCATTACGTCGTGTGTCAAAGGTATTTGGAGTACCAAAACGAAACACAGGTATTCTCACTAACAGTTTATTACACACACGGAAGGAAAAGTTACAGAAAGAAA
>DWON01004218.1:0-16612 GCA_018251015.1 Phocides pigmalion okeechobee | reverse complement strand
CTGCATAGAATCTTGTTTAGACTCAGGTTCATAATGATGAACCCAAGTTTCATCCCCAGTAACAATTCTCTCCAAAAAACCATCCATCCATGTCTTCACTACACTGGTTTAGAAACGCACGCAAACACTCGACCTGTTGCTGTTTTTGTGGGGATGTGAGCATTCTCGGCACCCATCCTGCATTGACTTTCGTCATGCCGAGATGATTATGTAGGAACTAAAAAATGGTTGTTTCAAATACGCCAAACATTTCTGCGAGTTATTTTTTCTTCAAACATGCATCCTCCAATATTAATTTTTCGATTTTGCCAATGAGATCTGGAGTGATGGCCCCAACAGGCCGCCTAGGACGAGCGTCGTGTTCATTCGATTCCCCTGCCTTGCTTAAAGAGGTTGTGCCACTTGTATACCATAATTTTTCCTAGACAAGACTCCCCTTAAAAATGTGACCTCTCGTTCAATATGGTTTGAACACTTTTTCCTTGCTTGGTAAGGAACTTTAAAACAGCGCGAAACTTGATTTTCTTCATACTTCACAATTGCTTCCGGATTGAGTTGCTTGATCGACGATAGTTCAAAGACTAATGACCTCATTGTGATAATATTCGGTATATATACTAATGACTAGTCACTCAACGCGTTGAGACTTAAGCGTGCGTCCCACCAGCCTCCATCTCCGCCATTCCGCGAACTTATAAACTTACCCTCGTACTTTATATTATAATTAGTCAATTGTATACAATTTAAGTAAAACTAAAATAATCAACATATATAATTAATGTTACCGTTTCGGTCATCGGGAGGATCTTCTTGGGGAGATCTTACAAACCGAGCAGCACCTAAATATTATTTTATATTTATTAGATGTAAGCTTTTTGTGTCCTACTGTATGTCATAATTAGTCAAATGTCAAATACTTCGAATAAATATAAAATAATCAGCATGTATAATTAATATTACCGTGTCGGTCATCGGGAGGATCTTCTTGTGGACTTCTTACGAACCGAGCAGCACCTGAATATTGTTTTATATTTATTACAAGTAAGTTTTTTGTGTACTTCTGTATATTATAATTAGGCAATTGTACTATATTTAAAATAAATGTAAAATAATCAGCATGTATAAGTAATATTACCGTGTCGGTCATCGGGAGGATCTTCTTGGGGAGATCTTACAAACCGCACAATACCTGAAACAACACCTGTATTATTTCATTTTAAATAAAAACAATAGGTGAATAGATAGAAAATGTTAAGCCGTGAATGAGCCATGCAACTATTTCTAAATATCCACAATTAAAATCGGTCAGCTTCTCGAACACGAAACACCTAACGAGTCGGCAGTTTATCATATCCTTCTTCCTTCTTAAAGAATCTTCTTCTGACATTTTTTATTTATTTTCTCAATATTTTTGTATCATATCACTGTCTCTACATGGCAAATGACTTTAAAAAATCATAATAGGGTGCCTTTATACACGCAAGAGAACCCAAAACAATATTTTTCATTTTGCCTGTATATTTGTGCACGCTTATCTCAGAAACGGCTCCGATTTGAACGCAGTTTTCATAATAATATTTTGTTAGGCTTCACTTAACATTCAGTGTCTTTTTCATTGAAATCGGTTAACAAATAAAGAAGTTATGTCAATTTAATTCAATCATCACCGACGAAGTCATGGAGACAGCTAGTATAGGATAAATAACGAATATGTCCTGAATACCATCACGAAATTTATAAATATTACTATGTAACGGGTACTCACGATTAATTTTACGGAGTTTGCCGTGACAACAAGCCATGCAACTGGTTCGAAATATCGGCAATTAAAATCATTAATCATTATTACCCGTTACATAGTAAAAATCTATAAATTCCATAATAATATTAGTTTAAAATCATGAGCACCAACCGCGTTTTCATTTCATTTGATTAGCATAATAATTAATGACAATATTAGTAAATTATATAACACTTTTTTTTATTATGAAAGAGTAAGAAACGGGCATGCAGGCCACCTGATGTTACGTGGTCACTGCAGCCCATGCACAACCACGTCCAATCTCAAACAGAACAAAAGTTCTATTTAAGGATGGACGCGGATGCTTGAGGACTAAGATGGTCGTCTCCAATAATGTATATCCGGCAACCACACCTCCCCAACCGAAACAGAATACATAAAGAACATGTTGCTTTACGGCGGGGTATGAGGGAGTCGGTGGTACCGCCCTGGGCGAGCTCTAAAACCTCTACCACCTTTGAAACCGTACTATAAAAAAAGAGAAAATATTTTGCAATTATAATAGCATTAAAATTAATAAAAAAAATTACCATGACGGTCATCGGGCGGATCTTCTTGCGGAGATCTTACGAAGCGAAGACCACCTGAAATATCAATTTAAATTTAAAATACGAAGAAAGTGGATTTAATGAAATTAATTTAATGACGCAATTAGTAAATCATATAATATACGAACTTTTTGACGACCGGTAAAAATAGAAAAGATCTGTCCATCGAAGAACTTGTCCTATTACTTATTAAATCGTATAGTAAATAAGCGCTTAAAGAACGAGTAATACTCAAGAAGATATAATAATGATGGTCAAAATTATGATATTTACGTGATTATTGGACATAAACAGTTAATCATATAATATCCCAACTTTTAAAAAACCGGTAACAATTCAGAAAACATAACGATGCCGGTCAAATGTGTGATATTTGCGTAATTATTGGGCATCGTATAATATATGAACGCTTTATCGAACGGTATATTTTTTATGTGAGAAGAGTAGCGAACGAGCATGCAATCCTGATGTAATGTAGTCGCAGCCCATTGACATCCACGTACAACCATAAACACGACCGAAATCCTCGAACGTAGACACGTTGGAACTTCTAAGGACTAAGATGATCGCCTCGCTTCAAAGTGTAGCCGGCAACCTCACCCCTCCAACCGACAATAACACAATGTATGCTTTAAGGCAAATTATGAGGGCGGCGGTGGTACCTCCCCGGTCGAGTTATAATTCTCCCACCTTTTACTATCTCGAGGCGCGTATTCTCCCCCCCAGAGAGGCTGGGACTTCCCCCGATGATGATGATGATGACAAATGATATTGTAAAGTGTGGTTGATGCTACTTTTATGTTGGAACACGAACGAAGTCAATTTCCGCAGACAGAGTCCTCCCGAAAAATCAAACTTAATTATCTTTTTTACCTGGATTCAGGATTTCATCGGGAACGTTCTTGAGCGACCTGGCGGGTCTTAATTTATTGAATCCCGGAAATAATTTGTAAACTTCATGTGCGTTTTGACCAATGTTCGTAACGAGTTTTGCGAGTTTGAAAAAATCAATACGATTGAGACTTTTCATTTCTTCACCTATTTCATCTGCTAGGGCGTTCTCGGGGACCGCTGGGTGCGCGGTGGCCAGTCCGACCACCACCAAGCCGATGACTGCGGTCCACATCTTCATCGTGGCTGTACTGAACATTCTGTGCGTACACTGGTATATATAAGGCGTTTAATTCGAAATTCTCTCCGCTTGAATCCCTTATTTCAATCGTTGGAACGTAGAAAATTTTAAATTGATTTTAACTAGCTCTCGTTTATGGAATTGTTACAGAATGTTATTACAATGTATTTGAAAGTGACTAAAACAGGCTTTGTTGAGTTTGTTGGCTTCAGTGTAGGGACTCCAGAGATGGGTTAGTAAAGCTGATGCCACCGGCGGAGTCGCTTATGAGTGCAAAGCGTTCCCAAGGCTCCGCGACGCGTTGGAACGGCGTGCCGTCAGATTTTTAGTCGGTTGGAGCCCTACGTAATCTTCCGTCAGCTTCGTTGTAGAAGGTACTCGCCAGAAGAAAAAAGATTTAAATAAATAGAGGTCATTATCAACTCCATCGTATTTTTATGTACCACATAAAGAAGTGATTCATTAACAGATTTAGGTAACCTTTTTTATTTTTTATATGAAAAAAGCAGTGAACAGGTGCAGACCACCTGATGTCAAATCGCTGTAGCCCATGAACATGCAACCTCAATACAATCCAAACAAGGCTGAAGTCCTATTTGATCTCGCATGTAGCGTTGCTACAGAGGACCGATATGGTCAGAAAGGGTGCCAAAATTTTCTATAAAATTTACTTTTAATCTATAAAAAGTATTCTATTTATTTCTATCGAAACAGCGTTACAGAAATTAGCATCACTGAAGGTGACAAAATAGAAATGGAATATCTTAAAAAGTCGGGTGAGGTTTAGGTATACCTTACTTTAATCTCTATGAAAATCACAAATAGTTCAAAATTCAGTGCGTAAAGATACAATTAGTGTTATGCGATATGGAACCCAAAAGAAACAGCGAACCAGACGAAGGGTTGTCTACCCTTTATTAATTATTAATCTGCCATTAACGTTTGTCGACAATTTCCCTCACTATCAGTGTTTAGCCGTGACCACGAGCCATATAACTGGTCCGAAATATCGGCAATTAAAAACCGTTAATAAGGATTACCCGTTACATAGTAAACAATACTTAAATTTGTATATATTTTTATGAAAATATTGACGTAATGCCTCGTCTGTTGCTTTTAGATCTCGTTACTTGGCTGATTTCGCAGTTTCAAAATTGGCAATAAATTGATTAAATGTTAATGGACCTTGAACTAAGTTTTAGGGTCGCTGGCATTCAGGTGAAAGCTTTTAAGATTGAAATATTAATTTAATTAGTACTCTCGGAATTACACACATTATTATAATACCCAACATGCTCGAAGAATAATAACTTAAATAGATTTTAACTAGATTGGAATTAAGTAGATTGGAATTACTTTTTATTTTTCTATTGATTTTTTTTATTATTATTATTTAGTTTACTACCATTGACCTGGGGCTTTACCCGCGAAATGTAAGATAAAATGCTTGCTGTAACCTGTGTAACAAAACGTAATTTAAACAATATTACTTAAAAAGTGGTTGTATTAACTATAATAATTTATGGTAATTGCAAATTTGGGAAAATATTGCGTGACAAAGATGACATAGTGTGACCATTTGAATATAACGTAATAATAAGCATTCTCACCTGATCATTTTCCGAAATTATTATAGATATAGCTTATAAGTGGTAGTAATTTAGTTCGACCGGGGAAATACGACCGCCGTCCTCATAATCTGTCGTAAAACTTTACTTGCGTTTCGGTTGGGAGGTGCGAGTGCCGGCTACACTTTAAAGCGAGGCGACTATCTTAGCCCTCAGGAGTAGCAAAGTATCTACGTTCGAGCTCAGATAGGATTTTATACGTGTTTGTGATTGGACGTGGATTTCTATGGGCTGCGTCTACTTACATGCTCGTTTGCTACTCTTCTCATATAAAAATGTTAAGATTGGTTATATGGTTTCTTATACCGAGACCAGAGGTACCAGCACTCTGTATACAAAGTAAGAGTTAGAATAAGCCAGTAGTTGTCGCGTTAAAACATCAAAAAGAAACAAACGTTTCACTTTTGTAGGGATTATTTTATAGTTTTAAAGGTGGTAGAGCCTCATAACCCGCCTTAAAGCAACATGTTCTTCATGTATTGTGTTTTGGTTGGGGAGCTGTGGTTGCCGGATACACACTATTGGAGGCGACCATCTTAGTCCTCAAGAGTAGGAACGCATCCGCGCCCATCCCATAAAATTCTATTTGAGATTGGACGTGGTTGTCCGTGGGCTGCAGTGACCACTTAACATCAGGTGGCCTGCTTGCCCGTTTCTTACTCTTTCACAATAATAAAAAAAAGTTTTAAGTACGTTTAAATAATCTAATCTACAATGTCTTAAAAAAAACGTAAAATGCGGCCTTCGAGTTTATCATTGTCGTAATACCAATTCGTCTTACATTTATCAGTAATATGAAGGAGATAAAACTATAAACAAAGTAATTGATTAATCTATATGCATTACTGATATCATTGAAAGGATACTGTGTAATTTCATTGATTTCTTGAATTGTATCGATACATTGACGTATTGTAGTTAATTGAATCGGTCCCGTTGTTGTTCCATACATTCACTGTGATGTCTATTTGAATGTAGTCACTTTTTCTTATGTTTCTTTTTTATGAGATAAGAGTAGCAAACGAGCGCGCAAGCCACCTGATGTTAAATAGTCGGAGCTCCATAGACAATCACGTAAAAACACCTCATCTGAAATCCCATCTGAGCTCAAACGTATATGCGTTCCTATTCCTGAGGACTAAGATGTTCGCCTCACTTCAAAGTCTAGCCAGCAACCGCACCATTCCAACCGAAACACAAGTAATGCTTTACGGCGGATTGTGAGGGCGTATGTTAACCTTTTCTATCATTGTATCGTATGTGTAGATATAGATATATAAAAGTGTAATTTGAGCAGAGATTGCATTACAGAAACCGCTCATAAGTAGAATCTTGAAATTATGCATATAATTTCAAATTATAGTATAATTATGCATATGGGATAGGTTCTTTATAAAGCTTAAGTGAGTACTAAGAAATATTTTTTTGATATTCCACCCCTAAGAAGGGTGAAATAGCGATTGAAGCGTGAATGGATTTCGTCATATTGACTTCTGTTTGAGCATAACCGCATGCAAATCCAATAAATATAATTAATAAGTAATTTTTCGGTTAATTGTTATTTTTACTTACAAAATGATGGTTTAGAAATGAACTAAAACATTTTAAAGAAAAACGTGTACAAGTCATATTGGTGCCATGGACAGACTGTGATTGTGTGTGTCTACACGAATACCCAGACCCAGAAGAGAAATCTAAATACGTCATTTAGATGTCCGCCTGGCGATAAAAACCTGAACCCTTACTTGACCTTTTCAGTTTCTTTTTTAAAATATTAACCTATCAAATAAGCGTATAGGCTGAGGGAACGTATTAACTGTCCATGGTACTCACGACACGGTGAATTCTAATGAGTGTTTAAAACGTCATAAGTATTACGTAACAGTATAAAACCTAGTGCCATTTTAGTAAGTACACAAGTACATTTATAAGTGATACTAATTTATTTAAAAAAAAGATTTAAAAACTTTGTCTCGGAAAACCAGCGGTGAAGGACTTTCTTTCTTAGTGAACTTTCTTTGCGTACTAATTGTTCCGCTACCAAGGATCTTACATATCCTAGACCTTACCTCAAACAATGACCTCAAACAATATTAAATCCAAAAATATTTACTCAAATTCGACTAGTGGTTTCCGAGTTCTTTCCGCCAGCTTTTTGGTTAACCTTAGCAAACGGGGCGCTCAAAGTTAATGTACTGATTTTACATTGTATCTTTGTCACTTATTAAGTGTATGTAAATACCTTATAATGAAATAAAATATTTGAATTTGAATTAAGAGATTAGCGCGTTCAAACTAACAAAAAACATTACCCTCAACTGTAAATATTTGTTTAGATAATAATAATATTTATTTGAACTCATTTCAACGTTCATTTATCATCTATTACGCAATACATTCACTATTCTAATAGTTCATGAATTACACGAAGCGTTACGAAATTGATAACACTATCACTGTCGTGAACTGTCCAATTTCCGCCCAATTGGACATTACGTCGCATTGGCATTGAATTGACGTTGTTGCAATAAACTTGTTTCTGTTTAACGAACGCTAGAGGTCGCTCTAATTGACATTGGTGTGAATAACATGACTATAGACCCGTTAATGTCCTACTGGACGAATTCAAATTCAATTATTTGCTTTCATACTTTATTTCATCATGAGGTATTTACATATATATATACGTATATACGTACGTACATGTATACATATAAACATTAGGAACACATCTAAGTGCGACTTCGTACAACACTTTTGTCTTGTTTGAAATTCTACATGGGCAGCGGCTACATAACATCAGGTGGTCTGCTTGCCCGTGTCTTGCCCTTTTTCATATAAAATAAATCTGGACAAGTGCACATTCCTAGAGTTCCAACACATGTTATACCTCCATGGAGAACTATGAGGCATGCATGTCCTTACAATCTTTTCTTTCATCGTTAACGCTTTCCCTGCGGCTACAACACTGCCGTTTAATTCAGGGCGGGATGCACTTGCGGCTCCTACACACCTGTGTTGTACCGACAAATTTGTATGGATTACGGGCGAACAAAAGTGCTCCAGCTATGCTGCTATCTCCCGCAATCCTGACTCGATCTAATATAGACGCGCCGTAGTCAAAGTGTTAAACGACTGGAGAGATACTACCATTTCCACTTTGAACGTGAAATATTTTTTGTCTTAAATTAAAGGTAGTAACTGTGCCAATCGATCAATTACATAAATATTATTTTTGCGCCAAAACTAAATATTACTTAAATACCAACCTTCCAGACATACGATACTTATTAAAAGCGAAATTAACGTCATTCAGATATGTAGTAACATCCGTCTACTTGTCACCAGGCTGTATTGGCATTGAATTAGTTCACATTAGCCGTGCATCTGTTTAACGAGCTAGAGGTCGCTTTAATTGGCGATGGTGTGTGAAGTGACGTTCGACTGCGTATTCCTGGACGCGGAGACGAGTGTGGAATGAGTGCTCAAGGGCTGGGCTACATGTATCGCTTTGCGTGTATAGTAGGTGATCGGAAGTTTAATAGTATCAGGCGTTATTTTGCGGAAATACATTAAGTTGTTGTTAAAAATTACTTTGCAAGAATCAGCCACTAAAAGGTATATATACCAAAGCATGGACTATGACCACCTTCCCGCCCGGAGAGGACAAAGTGAAGTGATTAAAAATATATACCATTACACATATTAGTACCAACACGTGTTTCGCCCCAAAACGGAGCATCATCAGGGTAAGTTGACTCTGCGATGGTTAATCGATGAGTGAATTTTTGTCGGACTGCCGGCCTTTTCTTATTTTTAAAATAAACGCTGACAAAGTCACGGGCACAGCTAGTTTTCCTATAATTTTGTGCATGATATTAATATTTGAGTTACTTTTCCGAAATACACAAAGTACTTCCGTGCAGTGCTGCCAAGTCTACTTCTCGTTACTTTAATGTATTATGGACATAAAATGATGATAACTTCTCAGTATTTTGATAGACGACTAAGATCAATATTGCGGCTTTACTCGCCTGTTATAAACTTTATTTACGTAATTTACGTAATTTGATAAACATGAAAAAGCTTTTGTTATGTTAACTGCAATTTTTTTTGGTAATTGCTCAGTTCAATTTTTTATGTGAGAAGAGTAGCAAATGAGCATGTAAACCAACTGATGTTAAGTAGTCGCAGCCCATAGACATCCACGTACAATCACAAACTCGACCGTACAACAACAGATAAGGCTGAAATCCTATATTAACTCGAACGTAGATAGGTTGCTACTCTTGAGGACTACGGTTGCCTCGCTTCAAAGTGTAGCCGGCAACCGCACCTCTCCAACTGAAACACAAGTAATTCTTTATAGCGGATTATTACTTATCACTAGTCATAAATTGAGTTAGGATGTAAAAAAGTCTTTAGACGAATCTAATGATTTTAGAAGCGTGAATAAATACTATTCCTGCTATCTTGAACACAATATCCCGTACATACAAACAAAAACGCAAGTTTTATACATTGCTTTATAGCATACATCCATACATCGACAGGAAACAGGTGCACGTTTCATGTCTGTACGATATCTCTTACGCACGAACATACGAATTTTATTCTAAGGCCAACTTATTTAGAGCCCTTTAACACTTTGACCGCGGTGCGGATATATATGATCGGGTCAGTATTGCGGGAGGCGGCCCTAATCTGGAGCTTGTTTGATTAGACTGAAGATACGCAAACAAATTACTGAAATATTGTATTTTAGCGTCTGTGTATCATCTATGAATACACAGACGTAATGTCCACCTCCAGTCATATAGCGCCGACGTAAAAACAGCAATTTTGTTCGCTCGTAATCCATACAAATTTGTCGGTACAACACAGGTGTGTAGGAGCCGCAAGCGCGTCGCGCCCAGAATTACACGGCAGCGTTGTAGCCGCAGGGAAAGTGTTAAGCTAAAGATTTGCACGCAGGTGTCTAATTATATTGACTGTTTTGAGTGTATACTTATCGGTCGATTATTAATTTCGCAAGATTAATAGCTCGTAACGAATGGTTTTAAAAGGCTAATCGCTTCGGGCAGTAGGCGATGCAACTGGTTACCTAGTTTACTCAAAATGTTTACGCCAGCGTACATTTTTTATATTAAAAGGGAGGAAGATGAGCTGTATGATATGGTATATACATGTAACTTGTATCCAACTGATGTTAGGTTATCATTTGCAACCTATGGATATCCATATAAAAAAGGACTGAAGACCCGCCTGGGATTGTAATTTTTATAATGTAAGAAGTCTTTATTTACAGTAATATAGTTATACAAGTTTGTATACATTTACTTCAAGTGTTTCATTTTAGACACGGTGTTATGTGCTAATTTAAGATAGGCTACAGTTATCAATTGGAAATTATATTTTTTTATACAACCACAAAAATGACTAATGTCCCACCTGAGGTTGTCCTTTTTTGTTTATGTAAGAAGACTAGTCTTTATGTAAGAGAGTAGCAAATGACCACGTAGGCCACGTGAAAGTAATTGCTACAGCTTGTGGGCATCCACACAACGTCAAACAAGATGTACAGTCGTATGTAAATACGTTGCTACTCCTGAGGACTGAGATGGTTGCCGCTTGTAAGTGTAGCCGGTAACCGCACCTCCATCAGAGACACGAGAGTTGTTTCACGGCGAATTATAAATTAAAGTTCTTTCACCTATTAATATATCAACATCGCACGAAAACATGTTAAGTAGTAAAATGAAACTTCCGACATTTTTCCGCAATTTTATATAATTTCGTGCCTCTTTAGCTGCTTATAAATAAACGAGACTAGGTCGTCACGCTACATATCAAACGTCCAACGCCTACGTCATATGTTCGTACATTTTCTTGAAAATTGAAGAAAAACCACTTAATATTTGTATTTTTTATTACATTTCTTGTTAAATGTTTCGTTTTTCAAGCGAGCGTATTATAAAAGTATGATTTATGATATTTTAAATCGTTTATATGAATTGTGATAAAATACGCGCCTGTGTGTGACTACTACATATAAGATTATTTATTTACGTTAGTAGTAGTCCACGAAGCTACGGGAAAATTTCAATAACCATTTCTTTACTGACGATGTCTTGGAGACTTGGCAGCGGTGGTGGCAAAAAAACCCGTATAGATCCGTATAGACCATCCTGTTTATCCTACCCATAGAACAACAGCTGACGTGTGACTAGACTTTTTTATTATTATAACTAGGTACCACCGCCGCCCTCATAATCTACCGTAAAGCATTATTTGTGTTTCGGCTGGAGAGGTGCGGTTTCCGAAATTACTTTGAAGCGAGGCGAACATCTTAGTCCTAAGGAGTTCAACGTTCGAGCTCAGATAGGATTTCGGTCGTGTTTGTGGTTGCACGTGGATGTCTATGGGCTGCAACTACTTAACATCAGGTGGTTTGCATGCTCGTTTGTTACTCTTCTCACATAAAAAAACCTTTCTGGAATATTTTACGAGCTATTGTGTTAGAGCGAATTGGCCATAAAAATCTGTTGCACGGCTAGTTACACAGATAACCCCGGATAGAATTTCCTGGAGCCTATGAACGAGGAGGGATGCCTTCAAGGAAAATAAAAAGTGACTAGAAACGATTTTACTTATGATACAAATGTTTTTCCCGGGAATCGAACTCGCAGCGTCTAGCATAGTAGTCAGAGTCACTAACCATAAGACTAAGAGGTCAGTCACCAGATAGCAGGATAGGACGAATTGTGCATAAGGCGCTTTATATCCTCCTCATCTTATTGTGTCGGAAACCGGATGGCTTGATTGACGATCGGAAAGCATCTGTTTTTGTCTCCCTTCGAACTCTTACCGCCGATCAATTGTCAGCTGATCTTTATAGGAAACGGAAACAGTAACTGATGTACTTGTCGTGATACAATGTATATTTTTTACATTTGAATTTTAAAAAATATGTAGAGCTCACGGCCTAAGATCATTATGTCGATATATTTTTGATACTTTTTGCGTTTTTGGAGTTCTTACAAAACAGATTTATGACAATCGATTGCTAAGTTTACAAACATTCGTTGGTATGTATGTTATAGAAGTAAAGGTATTTTAATAATGATAATATATAGACGGTTAATATTCACAGATTGCTTACTATATTCCTCGCCATTTTCATTAATAGGGTTGTATAGACAAGTAGCACTTGATATTTTTTACCGTAAATACACAAACAACGTTTACCGATATAAATATTAATAAATAAAAAACTAATAGAAAATATATTGAATGTGCTTGGCCCGATTCTCCATTTGTACTTCATAAAATATGGTAAATAAAATAGTAAAGTGTACGAGATACGAGATATAATATTTTATAATTTATTTGCCAAATTTTATCTATGTAATATGTTTATTTTAACATTTTTACATAGCCTGTGCATATGAACATAATAGTACAAAAAGCATTATTGTACTCTTGTACACAATTACGACGTCATCAATGTACATATAAACATGACGTCATACGTAAAATGTATTGGTAAAATGTATAGTTGACCGGTTCTTAAATATTGCCAATCGCGATTGATCATTGACGTTCTTAACGTCAGAGCTCGTCCAATTAATGCCAGCTATACTTGTTCTACGGCACGTGGCAGGGAATGCTGTTATGTACGCGCGACCTGTTGCAACTCTTACGCGCCTTATACAAAATACAACCGCTTGTGTTGATTGCGTTAAAAACACTTTGTATTATGTGAGACGTCTTTTTTAATAGAAAATCTTAAGGTTATGCTGTCCACCTGATGGTAAGTGGTCACTGCTGTCTATGGACTCAGTAATGCACTTCATATTGAACAGGAGTCCACTTGAAATCTATTAAAGATGCGGTGCTAGTACTGAGAATTAAGGATATCGCTTTTGAAAGTGAGGCGACAAGCGTTACTTTCTAACGAAATGCAATAATTACCTTACGTTGGAAATGAATATGACGTGGTACTTCATCTATTGACGGTTCAAACAGGTTCTACCACCTTACAAATTATGGTATGCGAATCCCGATCTCAGGAGGAGCAAGCTGGGCAATATGCTCAGAATTGAAAAATGAGGGGCGACAAAAGAGGGCACCAGGCAGCCGCACGGAGTCTGTAATTTTCTCCGTAGAGAAAAATGACAAAAAATACCTTGCTTAGCCGTATATCTAGCTTTGTAAACAGTATCTTGTGTCAGTAATCCGACAATTAATTAATATTTCGAGTGGTCGATTTCACCTTTCGCTAAAACACATAAAATATTAACTTAAGAACAGCGACGTATTTTTTCTGAATGTGGAAATCATGAAATGAGCCCCTCCGCCCAGAGCTAGTACGAAGGGGTGTGTCAGACTTTTACCGACTAAATCCACACTCTGTTCCTGCTCAATCCTTAAGTTCCAGTGACCGCGGGACCTCGATTGGATAACTGCCGGAACCCTTCTTTGCGTCCTAGACCCCACCGAAAATGTCATCTCCAAGAGAGGCGCGCTGTGAACAACGACTTACACAGTGTTTGTGTATCGGACCATGATGTTAACTTGTCACTGTAGCTCATAGACATCTATATGCAACAAGTACAACTTGTGTTTCATCTAACGTTGATTAAAGGTGCGTGGCAGGCAGACATGACGAATTTGAAAATATTCGTTGACGTCACACACTACCGTTAAGTACGTCACTCATCTCGGCTGATTTACCGATAGTTTGTAGTCGACTTCTGATGCGAATAAATCTTATTGAATTATATCACAGCCTCCACACTCCAGCCAATAAATTTTAATACGATTACAGCGGTCAGTAGCCGGTACAAGATATTTACTTTCAAGTTGTAGAAAACTGACTTATAAGAATGCGGTTGGTTTATAGCAAGTGTCGATGTGGCTTATAAATATTTTTTTTGATAATTAGGTCAATTTTGGATCGTAGGATCGTGTCGGCATCCCTGGAAAGGAAGAATAGTGGCGGTTCGATATAATGCTTAGAAGAAATGTTTGTCCGTGCGTGCGTGCGTGCGTGTGTGTGCGTGAGTTCTAATTAAAATCAATGAAGTAATGATGCATTAAGATCAATCATAGTTTTTATTCTGCACAGCTCCAGTTTCAACGCAATGCACGATCGACCCTGCCAACGATGACTAAATCAATTATCCAAGCAATGAGAAACGCACTAACTTTGGAAACTGGTAAACAAACGAATGTTTTCATAACCTGTAAGGTTACAGCAATTACATAGACTCACGCCGCCCCCTTTGCAACGTTACGTCAATTTGAACGAGCTGGCATGACGGCCTTGCGGTCTTCGCTGTGAAAAATTTAAGAAAAAAAAAGTTGTTCGCGCGTCGATGTCATTCCCTCGCGATGAGTCATGCCACGCGGACGTCTTTCCTGCTGCGTTCCGCTCGACGAGCTTAGCGGGTTATCGCGATAATGATTTGTTTTTATTTTCCACCGCTTTGTCCGACCGATTGTTGTCGAACGTGGTGACTGGAGATTTATGATGAGCGATTGTAATGCAAATTTGTAGCGCTATTCGCTATTTTAATATCGAAAACGTTTATAGCAGCTAAAACACATGTTATGGTCCTGCTTAGTATTTATGAATCATAAAATTCAATATGTTTGATTTGAATAAAATTTGGCTTGTTCGAACATTTTATGTATTGTACTGTAGAAAAAAAATGAGTTTACTCCTTGAGAAACGATTGAAATATATAGCGCCCAGTATGAAGATTTAATGGGGTGTAAAATGTTAACAAGAAGTGAATATGTTATAGAGCCTCTGACAGTATACATATACAAATAAAAATTGAAAATTATAGTTCGACCGGGGAGGTGTCACCGCCGCCCTCATAATCGCCGTAAAGCATTATTTGTGTTTCTATTTATACTTTGAAGTGAGGTGACCATTTAGTCCTCAGAATTGCCAACGTATCTGCATTCGAGCTCAGATAGATGTGGATGTCTATGGGCTGCGACAACTTAACATCAGATGGCTTGCATACTCGTTTGCTACTCTTTTCACATAAACAAAATATAATTATAATAACATACTTGTCGAGCTTTAGTTTATTTTAAAAATTATTTTAATGATTCGGGTACTATATTGAAACTATGTAAATAAATATAATTTGTATTGGTTTTATCGAAACATTTTTAAATATGTAAGCATAACAAAAAGGCAGACAGATGAGTCATTTATGGACATTTGCAACACAAGTGTCCCCTGTCATAGCATCCAGGGAATACCACAGGAGGAAGCTCGGTCACATCTTGCACGTACATGGAAAAATGAATGCGCAATCCGAACTGCGAACGATCTCCACGAATCCAGTCGATGCGGATGGAACCTCAACCTTCGGTGAGTGGTGCAGTGGATAAGGGTGACGTAGGCATCAGGTCAAACAGTTCATCAGAGTACTCACGATTATAGAACCGGTAGAAAACGCTTTTATAATTTAATGGATTGGCGATAACAGAAACAGTGTTTCAACTAGCTAAATTGATACATTTTTGACTGATTTTACAGTTATGGGCAATCACATCACAATTATAGGTTAAATAAATAAGGAGAAGTCTTGATTCTGATAGCACATTCGTTGTTTATTATAAATAATATATCAAACAATTGTAGTTATTATGACGTTCTCGGCACGTGTCAGTCTTCTAAAGGTCTTTGTTAAAATAAATCCCGAATACAATATTACAAAAAAGCGACCCATTGTAACGTGACACAACGGAGTTTTTTGTTAAATCGTTGCGGTTGTGATATGACCATTATTTCAACGGTGGTAAGGTTTTATTGCTATGTAAATATCGATGGCAACACTGCCGTGACCGTATCGTTAGTGTTGCCTCACCATGACATCATCGTGCGGTGAGCTATCGTTGATTTGAAATGCATACATTTTATCTTTAAACACACATGCGATAAATTCTTTCAGAACACTGGGTCGCCTATTATTCACCTAACTTATTCATTCTAGTAACAGTGATAAAGTAGTTGTTAAGATTGTGACATCTCCATCCAGTCCAGCATTCGAACCCGACATCTTTAATTTTTTCCAATTTTGTTGCTTATTAAAAATGAATTGTCACTCTCTTTAACAATTTCAATGCTGCGCGCCCGCGCACACGCACACGTTGCATCTAGTCAGTGTTGCGGGAAGCGGCACTAAGCTGGAGCAGCTTTCTCTAGACTGGAGATGCGCCGACAATTCACCTATAGTATTTTTTAGCATCCGTATAGCGTTTACGAATACACAGACGTTGTTTCAGCCTGCAGTGAACACACAGACGTAAACACAGCAGTTATGTTCGACCGTAATCCATTCAGGTTTGTACGTACACGACAGGTGTGTGTATAAGCTGCAATCGCATTACACCAAGTAATGTGTGTTTTGGAGTTTCTTTCGCCGACTCTTCTCCAAAACGAAACACCTTACGAGTCGGTGGTAGTTTATTGACG
>DWON01004217.1:0-16616 GCA_018251015.1 Phocides pigmalion okeechobee | reverse complement strand
GGTCGTACCAACTCAGAAACCTTCGTGGGCTCATGCACAACAACTTTGCTAAAGATCATCGCATGATCAAATGCTTAGTTTACGAGTTTATAAAGGAGATACAGACAAACATTCTAGTAGTTGTAGTATATACTACAAAGTTCTACCTGATGAGCTTTTGAAGATAATTCTATATACGAACGACGATGTAATTCATGTGATATAAGGTTGTTACCAAGATGCCAAAACGAAACTTCAACTTTCTCCTCAAACTCATAAATTCTTATCGGGTGTGCTTATCTACTGAGTTTCATTTAACTATACAATTTAAGAATAAGAAATATTTACCTATACTATGAAATCAATTTAATAATTTTATAGAAGTAGCAAATGGAGAATGGAAGCCTATGAACTACTAAAATTTCAAATAGTCTACACATATAACATAGATTACAGAATTATTTATTAATCCCAATGTAGGTCTCGTCTAAGTAGAACATAAATTGCATATTCACTGCGTTCACTTTACTGATAATTATACAAAAATTACTATAATTAAAGTATCTTAAGATAAAACACTGCAATGCAAGCATTCTTAGTTAGCAAGTCTGTAAACAACATATAGGTAAATATGTTCATGAGGGACAGTTATGTATGCGATATATCTGCAATTCATAAGTCAAGCACAGGATCTACAACTTTCATAAGTTCCTTGTTGGTTAAATATTTCTTAATTTTCTTACCTAAAATATCAGCCAACCCAGAGTCCATCACCCAAAGTCTATCACAGGCGTCGACGAAAACACGAAAAACGGATATAATTGAACTGTTTGAAGGCAAAGTTTTTGCAGTGTCTGCAACCAGGTTTTCTTTTAATGAAGGATAGGGTTTCAAAGGTTGATCTTGTGGTCCATCAACATCAACATAATTCAACGAGGAAGCTACGCCGTTCTTCCATCTTGGAACGGTCACAAACAGCTTGTTCTTCCATCGAGCTAAACCTAAAGGTAGATTGTGTTCGGGAACGTATATGCCATCCTTAATAGCGTTATCACGTTGAGCGGGTGATTCCCAAGTATATGACATTTCTTTCCATGCAAATCTCAGCTGGGGTGTGGCTGCCTCCGAAGTTATCACTGCCGCAAGGGCAATAAATAAACCCAACGCTCTCATTTTCATCAATCCTAAAATTAAAAATATTATTGTTTTAATTTGACAAAGACCAATTATAACTATATCATTTCACTTATAAAATTGTCACGTGTGAATATCAGATAGAAATAATGGACGCGTTTGTAAGATGAAATCACGAAATGAAAAAATAACAATGAATTGACCTCGTTACTGATATAATATTCGGAGCAACTATTCTGTTTTTTTTATTAGTTCCTTGAAAGTTTTGACAGGATACTTATGACAATAGAATGTACGCTTAATTGTTAACCAATAATAATTAGGTTTTAAAATGAATAAATGGCACCAAATGTATAATTAAGTCTTGTACCTAAAATTTTATGGTTACTTTGTTAACTATGGTTAAATTTTAGTAAGCTTTTTCTTCCTAATAAAACACTAATTATAACTAAAGTGAGTATTATCTTAATCAATGGTCATTAAGTGTATGTAAATAACTTACAATGAAATAAAATATTTGAATTTGAATTTGAATTTGAATGAAATCAACAATTTACAAGCATTGACAGTACTAGCATCGTGGTGTTGTTACTTGGTAATGACAGAATTGTAAGGAGCGCTCGCTACTATGTAATAAAGCTGCCTCACGTTTTTGTAGATGATCTTATTATTGAGAAAATACTTGGGTTAATCAACTACTTCCTTATCTGCAGAAGATCTGCCTTGTTATGCATTCTGATAGCATGAGAACTGTGACGATGGATGTTGCACAACTCAGTACTAGGTCGTAATGAGGTGTTGCCGACGCCATACAAAATCGGTAACAATAATAACCATTGTGTAGTACGTAGCGTATGGAGCAATAGACATTAGACTAATACAGAATTATTAATTGTGAATCATCGAATACATTTGCGTCTTGCCGAATGATTGGTAAGGGAAGAGAACGTTATCAAGTAATGAGTTTTTGCCACAACTTGCTCAAGGTCTGCCGGTGTTTTACTGAACTTAATAAAACAGAGCAGGGCATGTGCGATGTGGAGATCCTTTTATAGCGTAGCCGATTGAGCCGATGACAAGCTCACTGAATACTAGGGACAGTTGGCTTCAATGACAAATTCTACTATATTTGCATTCATATAAATGCCATACGTTGTTATGTTTGCTCATTGATTAAATCTAAATGTTAACATACGTAAGACATACATACATACATAGCTAAAAAATGAATTTTAATGAAGTTAGAAACTGAAGCGTGTTATATTCGCGTATCGCTATAGCTAATTGCAACGTTGAGAGCAATATGAATAATAATTATGTCAAACCATAAAACTGCAGTTTACTTTGATTGTTTTATATTGAATATTACGTCTAAAATGTGATGTTAAACAAAACAAAAAAGTCTTCAATATATTCAGTATATAAATCAGTTAAACAGAATCTACAAAATAACTATAAAAATATAACACTTTAAAAGCTGTCTTTTTTCTTACAATATCCATCAATATACCATAAATTTATTATTTGGAGTAATAAACTCGCTCTAGTCCTTTTTACGTTTTTCTATTGGACACAGTTTACTTCTCACGAGTGGCGTGCTGTTCGAACGCGATTTGACAGTTTTATAATATAAGTAAGTGTCAAAGCTATTTATTCTTTAAACAAGTACGATTTTATTTAAACAAGCGAAAGTAAAGTGTGACTTCGACTTTATTCGATAGAGGTAGAATGTCCATGAACTGTACATAATAATCGTTCGAACTCTGATGAGCTGTATGCCAATTTGCTCACTCCTATTACAAAGTACAAAATGGTATGGAGTCAAATATTTGTAATTTTTATAGCATACAAGTAGCAAACAGGCTTGCTACTTGCCATTTCTCGGTATTCGAACTTTGCCGCTGTACTTGAAACAAGATTAAAGACCTATCTAAGGTCAATTATAGATATGTTGTTAATTTTAAAGTCTGAATTGGGACACCTCATATGTTCTTACTATTATTGCGGGACAGAAATAAGCGTGGCGGTGGTGCCTTCGTGTTCGAACTACAAGTAATTGTACCACTTTTAAGGACGCTAACAATCAAGTAAGAAGCAGGGTCTTAAATGGTCACTGCCATGAATATTGGTAACGAACCTCATTCAATATCAAATCGATCACTAAAGAAAGATGTCCACCTTTTTATATTTTTACCGTTGTCTATCGAATAAACATGTGCTGACTTATTTTCTTCAGATTTATAAACATTAAATGTATTATTTGGAAAGATTATTTTAGCTCATTTGCATTGCTTTTCTGTAATATATATAATTTAAACGGAGTATTTGTTTAATTTTAATTAAAAGTATGTTTGGGCAACATCTTAAAATCACCCGACCTAATTTTTACATTAATTAGTTTTAAAACAATGACTTTGCCCTAAAAATCTTGTCATTATTTATGATACTTTTTGTCCTTTTTATATTTTTATATATCTTTTTGAAGTATAATATAATGGCGTATATAGTTTTTAACGATATTTTAGTGTGAAAAAATATATAGTTATATAGAAGTAATTTAATTCAGTACGTAAATAAAAATAAATTAGTTAATATAGATTTCTTGATGGTATTATTTGTACATTATTGTGTATTTGGATTGTGACAATTGTTTTTGATGACGACAACAACAAGCAAGCACACATTGTTTTGCTAAGGAGAAAAAGTCATATTTTTGGGATATTACATTTTAGAATGTCCGTTTTTTTCTTAATAGCAGGGCTGTACTCCATCTAGAGTAAAGTGGTGACCGACGCCAATAAAAATCCGTATTCATCGTAATTAGATTGGACTCCTACCAGTGATCAACCTTAAAAGTATATCTGACGACAAAGTTGGGACGCATGTAAGCGTCTGTCTGATCATCTTCTTCAATCAAGAACACAACAATGAGTTTTGAAATCTTTGATTAATAAGACACCTATATCATAAACCATATAGCAAATAGCAAAGTATATTGTAGAGTAACATTACCCTACTGCAAGGACCACAGCTTGAGGTATTAGACACTACAAGAAGAATAGAATAGAATGGAATAAAATATACTTTTTTGCATACCAGAAAATAGAAGACAAACATTTACAAATTTCACAACTTAGTACACAATTATTCTACGTGTACCTTAAACATCTATATATATTTATCCATTACATTGTTATTCTCTATGTTTATGTTTTGATCTAAATTCAATTTGAATCCTTGAATACAATTTACAGTGTAACTTATAAAATATAAATATTCGAATAAGTAATTATGTTCATGTTGTAATTACTTATTATTTTGCAAGAGTGATTTTACTTACATAAAATTTAGCACAATTACTTTTAAGTTTCTACTGTTTATATAAACGAGTATCTTCAAGATCATATAAAGATGCATACGTCATATGAAAAAAACAAAGAACAGTCTATAGAGGAAATAATATGAATACCGTTTAAATGTAATTTTTGGATATACCTATCTCAAACAGGATAATGGCTAAAATAATAAAATTATGTCATCAAATTATCCTTTCCACTGGAATTTATACCTTCGCCAAGAGAATTCTGGGAAAACCTACATATGTTTGCAAACCGGAATCGGAACAAATGCTAATAAGCTCTACAATCTTGGAACAAAAGCAGATTTAAAACTTTATGTACGTATGATCACATACATTTAAGACCAGTTGGTCTATATATTGCTGCATTTAGTATAAATGGTGGTAAAGCTTTCTAACGAGAAATGTCTAATAAGAATCTAGTTTGATAAAAGCGCCTTTAACTTAGTAATAGTTATCATATATAAAATTTGTGTAATTATTTTCTTCCTCGTTAGGAAATTATTATAAAAGGATATAACGAAATGTTGATAAATAAACCATTCATGTTGTCACCACACTCTGTATGTACTATATAGGGGTACTGTTCAGAGGTCTATTTTCAAAGCTACTCTTAATTTGACAATAAACTAATCAAACTGTGGAACAAAAATACAATTTAACTAATATATTTATATGCGAGTAACAGTAAACTTACGTGTGAAGTAGATTTATGACGGGAACGTATGACGTGAGGTCAGCTCGCGACCGGTTCAACGGGCCCGCGAAGTAAGACTAAACAGTTCGAGGCCTCACTTGCTTTTATATTCAAGACAACTTCTCAATACAATACATACTGTATGTTTATTTTAAATTGACTATTTCTAGGATTTTCAATATGGACACTAAATTGAACTCAATCAAAAATAATAGGCAAAACCAACGATTATTCTAATTGGTCCAAGAGAAAAACTTTATTTTTGCACAAAACAACGTACCTCTATTTGGATGTTAACTGTTTAATCTGTTTTTGTTAGTCACTGTAAAAATAAACCAGGGAAATAATATCTTTTATACCTTGTAATGAAACGAATAAAGATTTTGTAAAGCGTAAAATAATTAATTTAAAATTACTTATTAATGCTTTTACTGTGCTATTGTATTATTTTACGTACGACATTTTATGTATTACGTCCGTAGCAAATTAGATAATTAATGTATTAAATTATATTACATGGTTTTAAATTGGAAAATTAGTATATAACTGTGAATTAGATATTACAATTTGGATGACTATCAAAGTCATATTATGGTAATATTTGTTTGACTTCTAGTCAGTTTGTGAGCCGCAACGATGAATATTTATCACGACGACCCCCTCTTTTTCTTTGGTGTGAAAGTACTAACGCGACCATTCATTATCTAGTGACATTGGGATTTATAAACATTTAATATCAAACCAGTCGGGTAGGAAGTAACTATTAACCATATAAATCTATCATCCGGTTTATGCATATAATTTGTACATAGTTTAACAGATTTATTTGTATATATTTTTAAATATTGTTTTACTACGTGATTTAGTTTTCCGTCGTAGAAACTGAAATATATGGTATAATAATAGGTACAAATCTAATCCTCTTAAATGAAGTTAATAATTTTTAAGGGATATAAAACTAAAAACCGACTGTAAATAATTGCCATCAATAAAAAGTTGTAGGTACCCATTTATTGGTATAAAGATTATATTATATTATAATGATATTGTCAGAGACTACTTGACTATGATTTTACCGTTTATGTCATCATTCAGTGCTTATTACTTTTTTACTTTATTACATAGAGGTAATATCCATTTTTAAAGGAAAATAATTTTAATTAATTAATAAAAAGTATACCCTGATATTAAAAAATAAAAACTTTTTACCTGTTTTTTTTGAGCTAAGTAAAGCAAATTTACTGTACACATAACAAAAATAGTATAATAAATCAGTAATATTGGCCAAACAGCGTATAATCTATTTATCAGTATGAAAAATCAAAATAGGAAAAGTTTAGTGTTTATCAATGTTATCTAATATTGCATGACATGTGTAGTAAATCCATATGGGTGAGATTTTATAGTTAAATATTAAATGATCACAACCAAAAGACAAAATATACCTGAACCTGAAAACTGAATATTGTGGCATTTCTTTAGATTGAATTTCAACATGGCTGCGGCAATCCATTATGTATACACGTAATCAGAAAAAATCTGCGTACTTACTGCCTACGTACTGATTATTAAGATTGAAATGGTACTATATGTTTTTTATATATTAGATTAAAATTAGCGTAGGATCATGTCTGACATATGGACACTGTAGCCTAAGTACAAATATCTGTAACCAAGCCCTTACATCCCAACGGCGGAATACATAACTAGGGACCGCACGTCTCTAAAGAATTGTCCGGGTAAAGAGAGATTCTAAGAGCCGGAGGCATCAAAGTTACGGCAAAAGTAGGACGACCATTTCCATCAACCTTGTACAGGAGTGGGCATCGATAATGGAACCGATGCGTTCCTATCCATAGCAATACTAGAGCCCTAAGAAATAAGTTGAACCTTCTCTTGTGCATAATAAAATGATTATTTCGTTGCGAATATGGCACGGCCTTATTCTATATTTATTACTATTTAAACGCTAACTTTACACGAGCGAGTAGATCAATACTCGTATTTATGGTAATACACGTTTTAAGTAGTATCATTTATAGCTCAAGAGTTTTTGAAGTCTCTTTACTGGAAGTTAATTATTTCATAAGAATAAAGATTCGTTCATAGAAACATATATCAATGTAGCGATTTTTTCTACATACAAAAGCTATATTATTTAGTATATATTACCACAAAAACTGGTGGAAATGTTTGTGGCGGTACCTATTTTATACAAAAAGTAATTGTGTCGCTATATTCAGTTTGGCATCTATTAAATATAGAGGTTATTTGGATATATTTTTTATGGATATATTTCCACTTGCGACCAAGTTCAGATAGGATGTCTTTTATATTAAAGATTGGTTAAAAAAATCTAAAAGTTGCATTGGACTGTTAACTTACATTTTTATATTTATTTTACACAAACATCAAACATCCATACTGGCGGTTATTAAAAGTATTAATAATTAAAGAAAACTAATAATTAAATATAATATTAAATTAAACAGCATTAAGTTCAATTTTCAATATAGATAGATATTTTCTTATTATTTTCATAATATCCCAATAAAATATAAATACAAAACAAATAAATATAGAATTTTAATAATATTTCATGACATAATAAAAAACTGTCATGCCCATTGCTGTCACGGTATGTGTCGTTTATGCTTCCTCCCTCAATATGCTTCAAGAGATGTATCACATCAGAAAGTAATTCAACAAACACAACCCGTTGTAGTGCGACTTGCGTCGTAACCACGACTCTATAGTGCATTCCGCCTTATAACGTCAAGATTTAAATCAACCGATTGCGCGAGCGCTGTTGTGAATTCGATTCAGGTGATTCAAGGCTTATCCTCGTGACCGATGCATCCGCTGCCCATTCATACGACCAAATTGTGTGTCCGTCAATGTGGTAATTTAGTATTATTAGATGAAAAAACTTCGCTTTGCAACATACCTAGTAGTCATACTTGACAGTTATTTAATTGCACTCTAATAAATGCTTATTTAGAGTGATGCAAGTAATATTTTTATGGGGCTTTTATTTTATGTCAAATTACGAATACACAACGAAATACACAAACAAAAAAATATATGAAGTAGAATCCAATGAACAAATAAGAGGTGCGCTTATATTAAGCAGATTCTGATTCAGTGATATGAAATTCACATTCGCACCAATTTAGGTTTCATATCTTTGGCGTGCACGAATGATTTCTTATATTTTGATGTGCGTAGTACAAATTTATTATTATTTAAAACCTGTAAAGTAACCTCCATACTTTCGAACTCTTATAGGTATCAAATTTAAAAATAAACAATAAAAATATATAGCTAGCTACACTCGGAAGCGGGGCACTATCTTCAGTCTTCAGACATAACAACGCATCTACTTAATACCTCAGATAGGACTTCAGTTCTGGCTGAGATTGGATGTAGATATAAATGGGCTACAGCTACCACTTAACTTCAGCGGATTTGCATACCAATTTCTCACTATAGAGTAGACAGAAGATCAAATAGTTGATAAGCATACGTAAAATATTTCTAAACATACATAATAATATATAATTTTACACACAGACACAGAAAAAATAATCGTGATCGTCTTACAAATATTCGTTCTGGGTAGGAATCGAACATACTACCGGCTTGACAGTCGCAGTTGCAAACTAAAGCAAGAGGCCTACTCGTATAAAATTACATCTTGGCTAGCATGATGGATAATGGTTAATATATTTCACATAAAAAGGAGACCCATGGTTCGGGATTATAGTAATGTGTTGAAGATAATGATTTATATATATTAAACAGGAAAATCCATTAATCAATCATAAAGCCACTATGGTACTTTATTTATAGGGGTTACCCAATTACTAGTATAACCAGGTTTTAAGTTTACGGGAACGTACTCTTATATTATCTTTTATTTACGATCTAAGTTATTATTAGCCTTAGAATCGCCACATATTGATTAAGTATTCTTTCCCCTACATTTCTCCTTTTTATATCTTTGTTTCCTCTTAACCAGTTGCCGCCTAGAAGAGTTCGCTTTCCTAGCATTATACCGCATTTTTTATGCTTATTTTCCGTATATTTTTCTGTTACTGTAGTTCTAGTTGGTGTAAGAATACAAAGTATTTATACTGTTTTATATTGATCTTTAATGATTGTTATTTGCCCTTAACACACCTGCCATCAGTTCAGATCTTGCCGAATTTGTTCTTTATAGTTTTAAGAGCCATCGTCCAGAAAGGGTTTTTAAAAATCTTATTTAAAAAGTACATCATGTAATCAATATCTAACAGGTTGTTACTACTTTATTTGCAGACATTGTTTCGAGGATATCCAGAATAATATATCTTTTATATATCTGTCGTGGATTTTAAAATTACATGCCGGCGTTAGCAATTTAGTTAATGTTTGACCTATCCTTAAAAACAAATCGACTCTAGTGCATAGATTGATAAAAAATATTATGTAGGTACATATTCTTTTTGTTAAATATTAAAGAAAATATTGCTTTGAAATATGAAGCTTTTGACACCCACCTTCAGACATTATGATTATCTGTTTCGTAAAGTCCATAAAACAACCTAACAATTACATTAATATTAAAAAAGAAACTATTAAACTCATTATGTAGATTACTACTTGGCTGGAATTCGAATCCGTTACCTTCTACGTGTTAGACCGGTATGGAGACCACTGCGCCACTGATCATGTATTCAATCACATAGTTCATAGACATGATTGCGTATTCTGTGTGCGCTTGTAAAATTGACCAATCTTTACTTGAAGAGCGCGGTTGTCTATGCCCAAGGATCTTAACACCGTATTTTGAAAATATAAAATATTTTTCAACGTGAGGAGTCATCATATGGCTATCTACAAACAGTCTCAAACATTGGAGTTCTATCTAACTTCGAAGGATTGTGGCTTGCTACTCTATAAGACTGAGATGGTCATTGTACGTGTAGTCAGCAACCGTACTTCTCCAATACAAACATAACATTTGTGGAATTCTATATTATAAGGCCGATGGTGGTCGAACTAGTTTTATCACTCGTCGTCTCTTTTATCAGGAATAGCGGTTTAAAAAAACTGGTTGTTGACTGGTGTACCTATTTCTAACGTGAAGTTTAGTTGCGTTTCGGTGAAAGAATTTTGTTGCCGGCTCGCAAACGAGGTGACCACCTTAATCTTCAGAAGTAGTAGTTATGATCGACTTCAAGTTGAAATTTTGTTCTTTATTGAGTTAGTTACAAGTGTTAATGGCGAGCAGTGACCACTTACCATCCATTCCATTATTCCATTTTATAAAAAAAACCCTGAATGTTTCTTATTCTGAAAGTCAACACAAACACAGCACGTAATATGTTGATAAAAACAAAACAAAATTTCAATTGCACTTAATTATCGGTTTACTGGTGATCCATTACAATGTAATCCGTATTTCAATATCACGTTTAAACACTTAATAGTAGGTAAGTAATTGTGATGACAATTTCATTACATTATAAGAAAATTAAATATCACTTCCTTTAAGCGAAGGAAAATATCTTGAAGAAATATGCATGTCTGTGAATTCTCTAGAAGGTTCTTAAAGGTGTGTGAAGTCTATCAATCGGCACTTGACGTGTGTGACTATGGCCTAATCTGTTTAATTGTGAATCAAAATCCGTGCCTAGCGGTGGGCAGCATTTGTTATTGATTAAGACCTAAAAGGTAAAAATTTGTTACTGAGTGTTAAGTACACACTCAGTAACAAATACTTATTATATTCAAAATAGTTATTAATTTTATTCGGCGGTTTTTTACTGTGTCGAGTTCTGAATGGAGAGTTTATATTTGACTTGACCATATTGTCCATTTGTACCTATTTTTTACTTTCAGAGGTAGAGTTGTAAGTATATATGTACATAGTTTAGCTCCTCTAAAACATTAAATATATCCATGTTATAGAATGCTATGAGAATTTTAATACAAAAGGTTACGAAGTATACTGTCAGGTACATACGAATGTTGCGTACCTATAACACTAATAGACACGTAATAAAACACCCAGATCTTTATTATCCCATTGTTGTTAAATTACACGAGATCTATCCAGATCATTGTTTGAGGCTTTAACCATTGTACCTAAGAATGCAATTTAGCCTTGCATTTTGTGGGAAAGGTTGTTTACCACCCTGGCAAGTTGCAACGAAATAGTTCGTGACTGTCAACCGCTGACCGTGACCTGTGCAATTAATGCCATTAAAATATTTACTTAAAAACTAATTTCGAAGCTCATCTAGCTAACGCCTTCTTTATTTAGATAAGCAATATTTATGTTTGAGTCATTGTGTTGACGTAAACACGGCAAAATAAAAATTATATAAATATAATTTTCCACTATTATATTTCTTAGTCATAGGACGATCAGAAATGATTTAAAATAAATTACAAATTACAAAGGAAAAAGTTGTCAGGACACTTACATGACTGAAATGTTTCCTTATGAGAAGTACTTATATCATCAATGTATCGATGATTTGCGAATACTAACCACACCAAGCCATCGTTGTGAACTAGTCCCATATTTCTTCATTTTCTTAAAGAAGATTCGTTTAAAATATTTTAATGACGACGACAGCACTCCAGTAACCCAAAATCTTTGTGCATTGTTTGTAAAACAATACCCATATAAACAGGTACACACTTAGGATTTTAATTTATGTGAGAAGAGTAGCAAAGAAGCATGCAAACCACCTGATGTGAAGTAGATGCAGCTTACAGACATTCAAGTACATCCATAAACAAAATTGAAATCTTATCTGAGCTCGAACATAGATACGTTTCTACTCCTGAGGACTAAGATGGTCGCCTCGCTTCAAAGTACAGCCGGGTTATAGACTAAAATTATATATTTCATCTGCAGTCGTCTGTCCAAATTATTTTTATTGGTTAGCATATATAACACAGTTCATGTGATATTTCATGTTCATTGTATTAATTTTCCAAAAAGTTTGGATAACAGAACGCATTGCTCTCTTTATTTTTTTCATAAAACGGTCTTATCAGTTAGGAATGCGTAAGTTATAATTTCTTCACTCGTACGGAAATTGTGATAAAAGTGGCATCTGTCTCGGAATAAGTAACACGCATTGCTAAGCAGAGCGTTGGGAAAAGCGTTCATCCAAGCGTGTCCGCAGATCTCCCGCGCGTGCGTATTCTCGCAACATATTACCGCCTAACGTGTTATTTGTATTGTTTAGTAATCTGTATCACTTAGGGTAACATTTAATACCCATCGTTATACTTTCCTGTGTTTAATAGACGTAGTTTCAATAGACTGTTATACAGAATGAAGCATATCTCACTACAATAATCAACTCAAGTAGATTTTATACCTATACATATACACATATGTATCAAGTATACTACTCAAGTGACTTTGTTTAATCAAAAGTAATTTTAGTATCAGATAGATGGTGATCACAATTAAAAGATATATAAACATTTCTATTATTAATTTTATTTACAACCATTAAATTAGAACAACTAATCATACATTATTTTTAATAACAACTTCTGAACAAACAAAGAACTTAAAACGTTATTATCATTATCTGTTATATATAAATAGAAAAGAAGAAGACTGGCACATTTCACATGTTTACAAAATATGTCGAATATCTTACTCTGTCTATATTATCAACAACGGCTTTTTACAGATGTTAAGTCAAGATAAATCCAGAAATTCATAATTAATGAAAATAGGAAATATAATTCTAAAATGCATTTTTTGTGAAACTGGCAATGTCGTTTTATTATTATGACAATGTTTATTGGACTCGAAAAATATCTACTATATAAAAATATTATTGTATTTTCTATGACTTACAAAATATTTAACAATTTCCAGTTTTTCTACAATAAGGCATGTAATCTCTGTCTTCATTTTCAAAACCTTCAAATTCCCTATCGCGATGTCTGTAACGGGGATAAGGGAACTCCATAGACGAGGGCGGGGGTCGTTTTGAGTACCTTCGTTCTTTAGGTTCTGCGGCCTGATACTGCGGCCCCCTTCTTCTACTGCGTTCATGGTATGCCGTGCGCGAAGGTCTGCGTTGGCGATTACGCGAACTGGAAAAATAATCTTATACATAAATAAATAAACTTAAAATTAAAGAAAGAAGCATTAAAGAGAGTCCGCTTAAAGTAAGTAATTTATATATACGTGTAATTAATCTTAAACATCAAAATTCTAGTATTTGTCTCGTTGATATATCTGAAAGGCTTAATCTTTGAACAATAACTTTTGATAGTACTTTCTCTAAAAGACATGTGACTGGAAACAACAATAAGATAGTAACATAAGTTAGAAATGTTAAGCCATACATCAGCCTTTTAATGCCCAATACGGGACACAGGCCTAATCTTATTATCGCCACTCAAACCAATCATATGCCTTCTGAAACCAATGGTTACCCACTGTTTTCTTAAAGATAATTATTTCACCAGGTCGGGCGCAAACTGTACTATGTGTAAACATTAAAATAATAGTAAATAACCGCTGCGCTAGAGTGCTCGTCAAACATATTGTTTACTAATATATTCACTAGATTCGTTCACGTGAGCTTAAATTATTTTGGTTTTCAGATTATCTAATAGTTTTCATGTAACGAAATGTTAAGAAAAGCCACATAAAACTGAATATGTCAACAACAGTTAACATTTAGTTCCACACCCGCAAGTTTTAATTGAATTTAAATTAAACGAATATGTCGTGTTAGGGGAAGCTTACTACAATATATTAATGAAAACCGCACCAAAATTACCATAGCCGTTTCTGCGATAAGCGTGCACAAACGCACAGACAAACGAATAAAAATTCTAACAAGTATTGTATAACTTAACTAACAACTTTTACTTTAACTTTGAAAGGTAAAAGAACTTCAGTTCGATCGGGGAGGTACCACCGCCGCCCTCATAATTCACCGTAAAGCAATACTTGTGTTTCGATTGGAGAGGTGCGGTTGTCGGCTACACTTTGAAGCGAGGCGACCATCTTAGTACTCAGGACTAGCAACGCATCTACGTTCGAGCTCAAATAGGATCGGTCTTTCGGTCGTATTTGTTGTTGTTCGTGGATGTCTATGGGCTGCAACCACTTAACATTAAGTGGTTTGCATGCTCGTTTGCTACACTTCTCACATAAAAATCAATATCTTTCATGTACAGACAGGGATCACTTACAATTGGATTATTTTTATAGAAGATATAGATAGATGTATGTAACAACAACATCGCATGTTCACCAGGCATCAGATAGCTAGAGATTTCATTAAAATATACTAAGCATTTCCTTAATAAATCGTGAAGTCCTTGAACTTAAAACTCTCAGTTTATACGGACGAGTAATTGGTATGACATAACTGGCAGTGTTGATGTGCATACTTTGTTTGCACGCAAGTGGAAAGTTTTGAATGTTAAATGTTTTTTTTTCCTTGGCCTTGACGTAGATACGATTTTAACTAATATTATGCAAACTAAAAATATTTTGGAATCAGGCAAGGTAAATATTTATCCAATACATACACATAATATACAGACAGTCCTCGACTTACGTCGTTTCCAGTTCGTTTCAAGTTACGTCGAACATTGTTTTGACACTATTCCTCAAACATACGTCAATTGTTTCGATTTCCGGCATACGATAATGCAATATACAATTGATATAGAGGTAGAGGTAGAATAATATGTCTCGACTTACATCGTTTCGACTTACGTCGCGTATTTCGAGAACCTAACATGCCGTAAGTACGACGACTGCCTATATTGTAAATGTGAATGTAAGTTTGTTACGCTTCCACGCCAAAACTACTCAATCGATTATCATGAAACTGTACACATATTCTTAGAGGTATTTAAAAGGACATGGGATACTTTTTATTTAAAAAAATGTTTTAGCAGATATGACAGTTTGTCGAAAAATTGAAAATCTAGCAACTTCAAAGCCTTCAAACTAATATTTTATTGGCTATAGCTACAGCTGCTTTGAATTTTTGTATATTTCATGTATTTAAAATGTGGGATAACTATAGTTCGACCGGGGAGGTACCACCGCCGCCCACATAATCCGCCGTAAAGCATTTTTTGTAATTCGGCTGGAGAGGTGCGGTTGCCGACTACACTTTGAAGCGAGACGACCATCTTAGTCCTCAGGAGTAGCAACGCTTCTACGTTCGAGCTCAGGCGGGACTTCGATCGTGTTTGTGGTTGTGCGTGGATGTCTATGGGCTGTGACTACTTAACATCAGGTGGTTTGCATGCTCGTTTGATACTCTTCTCACATTGAAAAAAAAATGATTCTGTATATCTTCCATACTTATTTAGGGGCTTCAACGCGAGCGAAGTTGTAGGTAAAATCTAGTTGTGTTATAACATCGTTGTTCTAATCAGAATGTGCTAAAGTCTTGACAGTAAACTAATTGAGGTGTCCCAAGATAGCCTGCAGGGAGTAATACATAGGTTTCCAGCTTCAAGACTCGTTGTATTTGCGATCGTTATATATGTGTACGTGCTTTAACGGACTCTTAACACTTTCCTTGCCGCGTACAACAATGGTGTGTATTGCGCGGCGCAACGCTTGCGGCTAGTACACGCCTGTGTTGTACGGACAAATCTGTACGGATTACGGGCGAACACAAGTGCTGTATTTATGTCGGCGCTACAAGACTGGGGGGGGACATTACGTCTGTGTAATCGTAAATGATACACAGATGCTACAAATACTATTTCAGTGAGTTGGCGGAGTTTCTTTAATCTAGACAAATATGCTCCAGTTTAGTGCCGCCTCCCGCAATGCTGACCCCGATCTATATGAACACCGCAGTCAAAGTGTTAAGTTTAGTTGAGCTGCATTTTGCATTGTAACTTCACAAAGTTAGCTACTCAATATTTTATTGGTTCAATAAGAGTATTTTAAATAACAGAAATAGATATTTACAATAGCGAAAATCTTTAAACTAATTATAATAAAAGCCTAATGTTAATAATCTAAAGGGAGTCTGTGCCCATGTGGCATGGTTCCAACAACACTTTTTTATGTGAGAAAAGTAGAAAACGAGTATGCAAACCATTCGATGTTAAGTAGTTGAAGCCCATATATATCCACGTCAACCACAAACACGACTGAAATCATATCTGAGCTCGCACGTAGACACGTTGATACTCCTGAGGACTAAGATGGCCGCCTCGCTTCCAAGTGTAGCCAGCAACCGCACCTTTTCAACCAAAAGATGAGTAATGCCAAAGGACGTAGAGCCCTTAGAGCTCGTCCGGGGCGGCACCACCACCACCCTCTTGGCCCTAAAGCAACATGTTCTTCACATATTGTGTTTCGGTTGGGGAGGCGTGGTTGCCGGATACACATTATTGGAGGCGACCATCTTAGTCCTCAAGAGTAGG
>DWON01004216.1:0-16617 GCA_018251015.1 Phocides pigmalion okeechobee | reverse complement strand
TGAAGAACATGTTGCTTTACGGCGGGTTATGAGGGTGGCGGTGGTACCGCCCCGGGCGAGCTCTAACGGCTCTACCGTTACCACCTACCACCTTCTAAACTTCTGACAGATGATAACTAAAAATAGACAAGAGAGAAATATAGTTAGATGTATACAAATTTCTAAATAATTATGAATGATAAAATAATAACAATAGGAGATTTAAATAATTCTATTTCATGTTATATTGTAATATGAAAATAATAATGTTACTATGTTAATTTTTACGTTTATTGACATGAGTATCTAAAAATTGTATTAATTTTAGTATTTTTAATATTAATTTAAAATCGATAACATTTTGTTCATAATAATAATTCATTTTAATCGAAATCAATCAAATTTGTAATCGATTTATTTATTGTCACAACTCTTATGTCATCTGTCTAACTTGACAGTTGTAACTGTCATTATATAAAAACGCAATAAAATTTGTTGTGTAAGCTCGTAATAGTTTCCGATCGTAAGAGTCCTCGTGTTAGTGTGGCGATAAGCCAATGTTTATTTTCGCCTGGAGCCCATACCGCACCGCACTGGGCCATTCAATTTTACAACTGGAATCTAGATAAAGAGACGCTTCACCGCCTCTCAGTGCCTTATGGCTTTATTCCACATGTTAATTTTATGTTACATTATTTGACATAATATATTATCCTTACTATTAAATTTTATCCCTCTGTTTATATAATGCGGACAAAGTCGCAGTTTAACGCTGATAATAAAACTAAATTTTCCGTTTAAAATATCAGGAAAATTACTATAACTGAGTGCATGTGAAAGTACATACGGTTCTTATTATAATAACGCATTTTTTTTGTCGCCTATTTGTCTATGCCGTTGTTGGTTCTATTTTTCACCTAAATGGCGGAACCAATTTCAACCGATTTTTCCCTGCCAGATAGCTGATGTTATGGAGAGTAACTTTTATTTATAAAAATAATTTAGTATTCCATACAAATCTATAACCACTAACATGTAATATGTTTACAGACATTTGAAGTTATAAAGAGTAATTACCGCAACTTTTATTTAACAATGTCGCAGGCTAGCAATGGCGAATAAGATTATCAGGCCACATCAAAAAGGAATTTGATATTTTAATGATTTAATATTAAAATTCAGATTTTATTTGTTTATTTGTACGATTTTTGTTGCATAGAGAGAAATCATAAAATTATAAACATTTTGAGGGTATAGGTTTTTGAGTTGGTAGATTACTAACATTGAATAAGCACTTTGTGATTATCTGAAGAATCATTTATGTCATGGAATGTGATGCTTTAAAACTATTTTATTTCTGTGATATACAGTATTTTTTGTATTTAAGGTGCGTGCACTAAAAGTGTTTATTTTAATTCCATTAGCTTCTTATATTATACATATTTGAATGCAAAAAGCGTTTCGAGCGAGGGCCTTTAACAAATTCTGTTTATTTTTATTTGACATATTCACGCGATTTCTGCACGGAATAAAATATGTATCAATCAATCAGTTAAACAAAAAGGAAACCTTGGAGCCACCAGCTGCGCCCATGTAAACGATTACATTTGTGGGTTACTAATAAAAGTTTTAATACGCATTCGAATGACGTTTTGACTAGCGATATCCACACGTGCGTACATAAAACTGATAGTGTTGATACTTTTGCATCTTGATACCTGTCATTTTCATACTTTGAATTCTAAACATATTTAAATTTAAACCTTTAATAGTTTGTTTGTTTTTCGTGTTTTTCGTTGTGCCAGTCGCTTGAGCAATGACGTCAACACTGTCTTATTCTTGACTTAAAAGAGTCTGAGTTACTGAGTAATATTATGTTTGAGATTGATTGTTTGACGCCCCTTCATAATATCAAACCAATATTTAAACTTCTGAACAAGATGTTCTTGTCGATAATAGACTTTGATAAATAGTTGATTGAGCTATAGTTTGACCAAGGATATACACGTCTGCGCTTCATTTAAAGAGTTGTGGTATGTATAATGTACAACTCACTTTCCTATTTTAGTCCTCAAGAGCAGCAACGCATCTTCATACAACCAGAGATACGATCATTTATAAAAGGTAACCTGAAAGCAGTTTATCACTTTTATAATAAACAAAAGACTAGACTAGACTAGACTTTTAACATACATAAGACGCACATGAAGTGCGTCTGTCTAGTTTCGAAGGTCTTTTAGTTAGAAATGGTTCCAAGATAGCAATTACACTTAAGATATGCTACATGGCGTTATATTTTTTATAATCTGTTCCAAAGTCGTATACATACATTTTATTCTTTTTTTAAATAATACTTTAGAATTTTCTCCTCGGTTATTGAATTGCCAATCACAAGTAAGTGGTAGTCTTTTATATCTCGATTTGTGATTGTCCCAGGATACCTGTTTGCTTTCATCGCGAGGAACTTTAAAATTATAACAATTTGCAACAAGAAAAACTATGACATTAATTCGAGCGGTAGTTACAGACTTGTTTGACTATGTCTGAGTTTAACCGCGAGAGTTCAGATCGATATCGAAACTACTACTTTACTCTTGGCAAGGATAAGGACGTAGTCAAATCCTGGGAAAAGAAATAAAAGGGGTCTTGAGAATAAAGACATAAGATACATTATTAGTTGCGAGTTGTTTGGAAAATGTATGAATATGATAGCAGAATCAGATGTTGAAACTTTTGTAGTGTTATCTAGCTTCCATCGGCCACTCGGTTTTATGATAATCGTACTATGTACCCCATGTTCTGTGTATATTTATGTTTATTGTTCATTTTGTTCGCCCTCAGTAGCTTAACATTAATTTTCAAGTGTTGATTACTAATTAAAACCACCAGTTTACAAAAGTTATGAATATAACGGAACGACGAGATAAATATTCACATCTTTGACACTTCTACACAACTGGTTATTTTTTATAATCATTTGATTATTTGTTTTTTGATGTAATACATTTGATTCGTGGTTTAAACTTTAAAAAGTATAGCGCCCAGGTTGCCATGTAAGTCCTCAGTAGTAGCAATACATTTATGAACGACTGCGGATAGGACTTATGCCCTCTTTAAGTTGAGTATGTCTATGGGCTATAGCGGCTAGTTAACATCAGATGGCCTCGATAGTTATTTTGATGCCACTTTGTATCGGAGACCGAATCTCACTTTGGATTGTTACGTCATCGTAGTTAGTATCATACATGTAATGACAAAATACTTATATACAAGTATTATGTAAATTATCCCATCGTAATTCATCGCCGTTGTGTTAAGGAACTAGTCTCTATGGACTTAGCGTGTTAAAGTATCAGCATTAATAACAGCAAAAACAGTTTTATGAGGACATTGTTATATTTTTAGACAAAAAATATGCACAACATTTCTTGTACCGTAAGTGCCACGGACGAACATAAAAACAAGAATTCAAACACCCAGACCCAGAGTAATTAATACTGTTTGCATAGGCGGAAATCGATTATACAACCCTATACATATCAGTCCGCTATATACCTGTAGTATATAGCTGGTCATTAAAGATTAAGTCAGATAAAAAAAAATGCCTCAAAAGAAAAGGGTTTATTTTGTCGAAGTTCATGAAAAAATGTTAAACCAGAATCGTGTTTGACACTTTAATATCAGTCGAAATTGGAAATACTGATACAACGAAACCGTTACAGTGGACCTACAAAGGCAATTATCGATATTTACATTATTATCGGAATTAAATTAAAATTGCAAATTATAATGTATGTTAAAAATTCGAGAAAGCGTGCCCAGAACCGTTGTCCACGCCCAGAGGCAGCTGTGGCCTTCTGGATTTAGCGAGCCTCTATTATGAATCCTTCCTCAGGGATGTCTGTTCGATAAAATCGCCAACCGAATCGAATTGGTTAAAATTAGATATATAATATAAAGCATTCGAGTGCCAGAAGTTACGAAGTATTTTTAAATAATAACAGCCAAGTAAATAAAGGTAAATGATGAAAATAAAATTTGTGCAAATATTAAAATAATCGAAATATTATGATATTAATGACTAACATTTTAATTAATCGTAATTATATTTCTTACCAACTTCATTGGTTACCCAACTTTTCGATATTTTGATTAACTTGTTTTTTATTTAGATTTACGAGTACTTTGTATTCATCTATATATACTGGTATATTTTGTTGAATGATTATCCTTTGATTCAAACTTGAATACTTTGCACAGATAGAAAACCACTTATCGTTTAAAGTTCGAATAACGATTTGAATGAACAATTCCTGTGCGCCAACCGCTATCCCGCTCACATAAACGCTACGTCCACCCATAAAAGCGGACGGTTGCGTCGAGCGTCAATTTATTTTTGAAATTAACCTGTCGCATGCACTTAAGCCCGCAAGTAGGTATTTCAAACGAATCGGTGCAATTTTCAGATGTCGATGGTAATTTTTATGTATTAATTATACGCTAAAATACAACCCGCATTTGTTATTCATTTATGCGTTTTTGGAGATCGTCGTTGCATCTTACAGTTACTTGGTACTTGCCACCTGCCACCATTTTGTATGCCGCTGTCATTTCACTACGCATGTCAAGTGTCAACTCATTCTTTCGATAAACGATCACATTTTTGACAGACCCATATCTATCACTCATACCCTACAAAACCTACAGATCTATAACACTCCCGTTTAAGTGGTAAGAAAGTGGAGACAGCATAGTGTATTGTTAATTTTAATTACTGAAATATAGTTAGAGTGTAGAGAAACTTGAACTTGATGGTCAACTTACGTTTAAACTTCATATATGGTGGTAAGACCGGGAAAACTCGACCGGGAAAGTACCAGTCCGCCTTCATAATCCGCCGTGAGCAGCTGCAGTAACCGGCTACACTTAGGAGACAGGCGACCTCCTAGTGTTCAGGAGTCCCAACATTTCTACGCACGACCTCAGATAATTGCTAATCCTGAAGACTTATATCATATAATAAAACAAAACAAGTGAAAATTTATAATAGTAATTATGTAAAACTTATAATTATATTATACTATGGCAGCATAAAAAATATAAAACACGAGCGGAATTTCCTACAATCGAATTGTCGTAACTTTATATTCCAATCATTGAGTTCTTGTGGCAAATGCAAGCTGGCACGAAAAGTGGTTGCCAGACAAACATTTTCATTCATGAGCAGTTTATTTGTCTTCATAGCACGTGATTTTATAGCATAACTTTCCATACATGTAGTTCACTGAAATTATGTATAAACCCGCAAAAATCTTAACAAAGAATATAAAAAGAAATCTCAAAAAGAGCAAGGCAGTACTTCGATCGTCTCCCCCTCATTCCAACATAACACTTTTATGTACATTTTTTATAAAATATTAAAGTGGATTAATAGCAACACCCTTAGAGGGGGTTCTAAGAAGGGGGCACGTACAGTTCAGTACAAGGGCAGATGTACATTGACACCTGCCCTTCGACAAGTTACCTCTCTCTCTCGCTACTACAACATAACTCTACTCCCATCTCTTTCTAATAGCTACCTTTATGAATAGCTAATTACGTTGCCAATCAAGAAAATAAATTTATAATATACATACATAACTATCCATAAGCTTATAAAATCAAACCTTTGATGTTTCCTCTCTAAATAAAATATGCGTTCAACAAATTTTATGCACAAAATGCTATCTAAATATATTCTACGTATTAATTAAGTTAGATGGTACCTTCATTAGATTAAAATATGTCACCGTGTTTAGCATACGTGAATCCGAAGTTGTGGTAGGCACGTACGCAGGTGATTTCCGATGTAATTACAAAATATTAAGCTATAAACGTAAATTTGAAGAACCTTCGTACCCGGTACGTGTTTCCAATACCGAATATTTTATACCGAATTTAAAATCAGGGAAATGTCCACCAAACCACCTACTAAGTATATACGCAGATGTTGAATAGTAGCCATACATATTTCAAAGCGGAATTAATTGCAACTATACTAATTCACGTTTGATATCGCCATAGACTCTGTAAGTATTGGAAAGGGTAGGGCTGATTGTTTTATGATAAACTATAGAAAATCTATTTGTATGTAATACGACATAATAATAAGACGCAACTGACTAGCTACGAAGTAGTTTCGTAACGTGTAGCTTTCGTAGACTGTTGACTAGATTCAATAGAATCTCCGACCGCGTAGATTTTTATTATTATCATTATCGTACTGAATTAATATCTTTTACTTTTTTAATGCAAGTGTTTTATTACTTATTTTTAGGAAAGTAATATACATTTTTCGTCTAGTTGTTTTCGTTTCGTCTTACTGACATTATTGTATTCCGATATTCCAACTTAACTATTCCATTGAGCGATTGCTCGTTTCTCGAACATCGTACATGAAAATTTATAAAATAGTTGCATTCGACAGTGTACTTCAAACGTAATTATCTTTGACAAAATCATGCAAAATTGTGCAATTATGCAAAGTAAAGTAAATTTAAAAAGAAATTTTCATTACTTCAGTTTAATTCTAACATTTGTTTACTTTATATACTTTTTTGGCAACAGTATCTATAATTCACATAGCAATCAAACGTATTTATATAACTTTTAATTGTGAGTTGACGCTATTTCTTCTATTATCTGTCATTTTTCGTATTTTTTTTCTGTTTCTTGCTGTTTCATCTGGTTATCTAGAAGTAATTAAAATAACTAAACCTTTTGAGACACGAAGATTAAATAAGATAGTTGCTTATTTTAAGAACGTCTTGGTTACATCATTTTAAGGTTACTTTTTCTTATGATTAGATAAACAATTTTAAAAGTAATACATATATATACACTTGCTTACAAAATATTAATGTGATATATGACAACATTAAAATATAAATTATATATTTTTTACAGGTTTCAAAGTCATTGGATCAACGACTTAATCTTAATACATAAATATTAAACAGACACCCGGCTCTATAGTTTCTTATGGCGCGTAGTTTTCAGTAAACCGACGACTTGGGCAGGTGCTATTCGGGCGCACACTTCTTTCATTAAAATTAATACCAATGTCGCGTGTGCACATTCTTTCTCGATAACGCCTCACCGTAATTAAGGTACGGTTTAAAACCGGCAAACCCGTCCGGCAGACGCGTCGCGCGACTGCCACGCGCCTCAACACACCACCAAACGTTTAACGAGAATTTCGCTTCCAACCTCGTTTCTCGCATATCATATCAGATTATATGACACAAAATATCGAGTTTGTTTATTGGCAATCAGCGTTCGACGTTTATTTATGCCGGCTGCTTCGTAACCTCAGTTGCGTTTTCGAACGAGGTTCCGTATTAATAAAGTCGTTAAGACATTTACATAATGGTCCCTTATAGACAGGTAACAATGCTAATTATCTATTTAAGACTCTAATCTCGAAACTAACGAGGTGTTGTAAAGCTATAAAAGCATTGTGTGGCACTTGATCAGTCAAAGCCGAAATAGAACTTGACCATTTAATTGTCTTCCTAGCATGAAAGCAACATCTACTTAGCTGATATATAACGTACTAAATGAAACAAGTAAACAGCTAATTAGCCGTATTATATGGCATATAGATTTTTTGTTGTATTTGACGTAAGGACAAAAAGGAGTATAGACGAATATAACCGTATAAGTAGATGTTTAATTTGAATTCATCAGTTGAATCCTGTTTCAAGGATCTCTGTCTCAGTCACAATAAAAAGGTACTTCGCCCAGTACAATTTAATACAAGTTCGAATTAAAGGAAATATCAACAAGCAATCTTAGTGGTTTATCACTGTTGTGATTACACAAATAAAAGCAGTTTCCAAATTTGATTATCGGCCGGTCTCGACATGGACTCACTGATAAATTATCTCTGTCTGCAAGTCTTAATTGCCTGACAAGTATTTTCGATTGCATACTCATATTATATAGAATTAAATAATAATATCAATAGATATACCTTTAATATCGCCAAGAGTTTAGGTTTGATTCAGGTCAGATAGAAATAAATCTATATTAACAAACTTTTTAATTTTGGTGTCTACCTTTTCTGAGTCCAATTATTTGTGTAATTGTCTTATTTGATTTTGTATGTGTGTTTAGATCTTAATCTTCGTTATTATTTGAGTTATTATATACGTAAGTTGCAAGAGATAACGACAGCCTTACGAGTTGGTGATAATTTCGTGACGTATAAAATTATTTCTTTAATAAAGCCACTTTTAATAACGACATGTAGATGTTTTGAGATGGCTTTTAGTCTGGGCAAGCATGTTCTTGCTAACTGATGCCTTTCAGAAGTTGCTCTAAATGTTTCCACCGATATATTCGAAGTAAGGCTATTTAAGCTCAGATTGATAATCAAAAAGACGTCTGAGTATATTCTTATTCTATCTATAAGACTTTTTGGTACGCTTGTTAATAATACAAAGAATTATAGCATGATAATAAGCGGCAAAATGGTTGCCGTGACTTCGATCCCTCCGGTTTAAAGGGCTATGGACCTCGAAGTGGCATTCCGCTTTCCCCGGGCAATTCTGTCTTCTGTGAAATACACAGGCTTTAAAAAAATAGGAAAGAGGGAAAGAAAGAAAAAAGAAAGTCATCCGTATAAGACCTGAATTCGTCAAAAGTAGTGCGTCATGCGTATTTTTATTTGTATTGAATATTGAACTAGTAAGCGTATATTAAAGACATTTGTAGTGGATCGAACTACAGGCCAGTCTACTTGGAATACTTCTCACATTCTCACCTGTACATCAAAACGTGTCCAGAAAATATATTCTAGGTAAAATTAGGTCTAGTATCGTTAATTACATAGTTTAGTAAATATGAGTGACGAAAAGATGCATTATTAAACATAAATTCATTTCGAAATTATAATTATATACGTGTATTCAACTGTATGTACTTTCACACGTGTATCTCAATAAACATTTTGTAAAACAAAACATCAGTTAGCCGCAAGCTAAGTAACAATCGCTGCAAAATTCAAATATAATAAATGGAAGGAAAGGACACACATCCCTCGTTTTTCTTCCAAACACAATCCAGGGGTTATCCGAAGCCGATTGTCGATCAGTCAGTATGTCGGCGATTTCAATACTAAATCGAATCACGGTGTATCTTGGTCACGATCAGTCGTCGCCTGTCGGTCGGACACGTCGTGTCCACGTCACATTGTCCGACAACTTCAGTCCTAGGTGTTCCGATACGATCCGATAACCCTCCCTGGCTTTTACAAACGTCCGTGACAACCCATTTGCATTTTGGGTGTTGCGTATGTCGTGGGAAATCTTGCCAAGGATTCAGATTGTTTGTAATGCACTAACATACCCCGCGTATTCGTTCGCATTTTTTTATACGAAAAATTATTTTAATGCTACATATAATATAGAAAACTATATGTAGGACAATCTATACTTAATTTTGATAAAGAGTTAAAAGGTAACAAACATCCAAATATATTCATCATAAAACTGTTATGTTTTTACAGAAAAAAATATATACTTTTATAAGTCATTTTTCGTATCACAAGTTATAATTGTGATAAATATAATCATTTATGTAAAGTAAAGATCACAAATGTTTTATTACATCACTAATAATCATGATAAAGTTCTTGTTATATATATGACGAAATTGAAAGTATAGCCCAACAATCTACAGAAGAGTCCCAATGCATTCTAAAACATATAACATTAAACATTAGTGTAGTGTCAGATATATTTTTGTATCAAATCTTTAAAATAACAAAATGAACTAATCATAGACTTCGATATAAACAAGGAATTATGTGAGAATAAAATAAAGCAAATAATATGTATATTCTCACAACTTTCCTATAATTTCTTGATATAAATCGAAATTATGCTTAGTTTAAATAGTCAAAAATAATATATAATATTAGTTTTAAGAGTGGATTCCTATTGATGTAGAGTCAAAGAGCACGGAAATCAACAACTGTATGTATGGACATACAGAAAACCGCAATTCATTCGTAACAACAATGTAGTCTTAGAAGTGGATTTAAGACGCAGCTAGAATTTATTGTTATCGACCACGCTTGAGGTGAAATGAAAAACATAAAATATTCTCTTTATTAATGCTTAATATCACCCTTTGACGTTCCGATGAATAGGAGTCACTCAACAAATCGTTAATCAAACGTTATTGGATACGAATCAGGTAGTTTCATTGTGTGATCGATGCCGGCAAGCTTTTACGCGATGATTTATAGACTGAAGTAATTTTTAAATACGGAATTAATGTGAGGTATCGTCGATAATAGCAGCAACTGGTAGTCATCGGGCTACTGATGATTATGAATATTCCCACGTCGAATACAAGTTCTTGCATCTTATCACAATCATCCCGTCCTTAACTTTAAATTCTGACTTTTATTGAGACATCTCGGTATATTCAAAATCCCTTCAGAAATGTACTTTTACTATAAGCGTAAGAGGTAGTAGGATATTGCTCATCGTAATCCGCCATAAAACACTTCTTCTGTTTTGGACAGAGAAGTGTTCCTGTCGGCAACACTTATGTGGCACAAACATGTGGCTATCTTAGACCTCAAAACAATCAATGGTGTGAGATGAATGACACAGAACTTAAGTCCAATTTGAGGTTAGATGTCGATGTTCCTGTCCTGCAGTCAACAGTTAATACCAGATTGTATAATCATTTCCCATATATTTCAATAACGTATGTTTACTGTTTAAACAACAGATTAAAATGAACATTACGAAACAAATTACATAATTAACGGTTCATATTTTATTATCTGTATTGTAGGGGCACTGGACACACTATTGGAGGCGACCATCTTAGTCCTCAAGAGTAGGAACGCATCCGCGTCCATGCTTAAATAGAATTTCAGTTCTGTTTGAGATTGGACGTGGTTGTCCATGGGCTGTAATGATCACTTAACATCAGGTGGCCTGCATGCCCGTTTCTTACTCTTTCAAAATAAAAAAAAATAAACCTTCCTCTTGAATCACTCTATTTATTGATGAAAACCATATACGTTGTGTAGTTTGAATGATATAAGTGTACAGACGACGGGAAGCGATTGTTTTTTCAATATGTAAAAATTCAGAAGCTATTTATAAAAAAAACCTACGAAGGATCCTACTCTTAGAATGAGGTTAATTTGATACTTTAACTTATTTAATCAGAACACCGTGCTGGTCAAATGCAGTTTGGTAGACTTTATACCTATGAGAAAACTATGGAGAACTCAAATATTTTTCTCATGATATCTTCCTTCACCGTTAGTGCAAGTAAGAAATAATTCTAAGGGGCACATAGTTTACAAAAACCAGAAGTACCAACGATTCGAACTGCAGATTGTAGTTATATTTGCTACAGGCTGCGACTACACGCTCGTTTGCTACTCTTCTCGCATAAAAAAATGTAGACCAAGTATGTCACTGCTAATAAATAACGAAGATAAGAAAGTGCTTCTATAAATTTTGTAAATATTAATGGTCTATCGAAGCCCAACTTAAATTGACAAACAGGTACAGTAATGGACAACAACTCAATACATCAAAGGTACTATAAATATATGATAAATACAGCCGTCAACTTACAACAATAAGTATACGAATACAAAGCGCTGAATAACATATAAGGTTTGTAATAGTAAAGTGTTCTAAAAGTTATGGTTTTAAATTGGTCAACAGTAAAAGGATATAAATACATCTATTAATTATCGCCTACAAATATATGTTTAAAGAGAGAGAAGGAAATAAAGAATAACAAAGGAGGAAAGGATGAAACGAAAGAAAAATAGTGGAGAAATAAAGATATTATACCTGGACTCCCACAAAATTAGCGTCGAAGAGTTTTTTTTTGGTTCCATTTGAAATACGATATGATGTAATTGTATAGTGCAGCACAATATGTATATCGGTACTTAAAATACTTATGTTATTAGTATTTTTATGTGGTCTTGCTGTTTTTTCTTTTTGTGTCGTTTTATGTATTTGCGGTATCAATTTATTTCTTGTCGCATTTTCCATTGGTGACTATTACAATAGTAATTAAAGATTTTTCTTTTTTACTCTAACTTATTGTTAAATTTTGAATTATAAATATTTTTGAAGTTTCCTTTTTCATCGTTTCGAAGCATTCCATCTTAGCCATCGTTGTATGATCCATTTCAGGTATAATTCATGTTCTATGATAGTGTATGTTGTAGATGCCCGCGGACGGTAGTAATTTTAATTGTTTTAATTGTTTTACTACGTTCAAGCATTCAAATATATATAAGGAAACTTTTATGTTACCACTTGTCCAATAACTACATAAAAGTATCATATTTTATTTTATACATATTTTTCGCTAATCACTTTTACTACATATTTTTTTCGTTGATATATTTAATGATACAATTATATCTTTTAATCTAATTTATTTTGTTTAAATATAAATGGTCGAAACATAGGATCTTCCTTTCTGCCTTTATATATCCTATTTCATAGCAATTACTGTTATATGGCGCGGTTTTTTTGTTCCGAAGTGCTTACGGCAAACATAAAAAATCACTAAAGTAATTTAAATTTATCGTATCACCGTCCATAATGAAGTGTCCAACGGTCAGCAAACAGGGTCGTTACACCCGCACCCCACGTCTGGTGTTGCCACGTGAATAATTAATTGCCGCAAACAAATGGGGCCCAACACAAGACAAGCAAAGCCGTGATTGACGCGTTACGTCGAAACTTGATATATTGCTTCAGACCTGAATAGAACAAATATTTACATTTATTAATAGTTGTTTTCAAAATAGCAGGGATTTTGTATGCTCGGCTTTTTTAAGTTACATTTTATTGTTTCCTAACATGGTTTTCTTGCCTTAGATTCAATTGTTTTAGCTTAAATATATTTTTTTATTATATATAGTTTCAATTTGCTTGGATACTTGGGAGTGGGTTAAATTTATTTATTAATTTCCTTATAAGCATTGACATATAAACCTAGGAGATTCTAAAACATTTGTAACTTTCAATTGGGATAATAAATATAAAAAACAATGATTATTAAATCTTAGTTTAAAAAAAAGGAGGATACGCTTTAGTTTCCTGAAAAATTGAGAAAAAAATTACAACATGACAATAATACGAGGCATGAAATATTTTTAATTTTATTTTACCAAAGCAATAGAAAATAATCTGTAACACAAAAGTTTGTATCAATATTTAAGTTCTAAATTCAAATATATTTTTTGTCTTTACTATTTACTTTACCTACAACTTAACATTAAAAGTCTGTTTCAGAAAAGTGCAACTTTACTCTTTTATCTGGAAACAAAAGTTAATTTTTCGAGTTTTAAAAAAAGGTAGTTTTTTGAATGATATAGTTTCCATAAATTAAATTTTAATGAGATTTGAGCGTCAGTTTATAAGGCAATTATACTTTAATATAAAACAAATATAAAATAGGACAGCGCACTAAAATATATTTTCCGAACTTGGCCTACTTGCATAGAGCTTCCAATGAAAAATGGATTCCGTTGTGGTAACAAATTGCCTCAATATCGCCTCCGATTCGTGCTTAATGAAATGCCTTCGCTAATGGAAGTAACGGACAAGTTTTTTAGCAGCGGATTTTACACACTTTATTGATTGCAGATATTCTTGACAAATTTGTTATATATCAATTCTTATGATTTTTTTATTAATTTTATTCCGAAATGCAGTATTTGTGTAAAAATTCGTAGAAAGTACGTAAGGTACTTTCTACGATTTTTTTTAAGAATATTAACATTAATTATCGTCAATTATTTTATTCTTATACTAAAATATAGTTTCTACTTTTTAGTTTAATTAAATATAAATGCATTCTTATTAGTTTTTGGAACTATAATTTATTGTATGTACGTATATTGAATTTGCACGAGATGAGAACCAATTTCCGTATTTTGCATTATTAATATTAATATTTGTGAACAGATTTGCGTATAGGTATTTTTGTATTTTTTTTTTGCTTGTGTTTTAATAGCCGGTATTTGCGAACAAATTTACGCTATTGTGTTGTAATTGATTACTGATATTTACTATTAGGTAAGATTGTAGTTATACACAAGCCTTTTATATCTGAACAGATGATGTTTGAAACAAGTTTATAGGCTTTAACACGCACCTGATATTTAGTTACCGTTTAAACCTATGAATATTTATATTTAACCTCAAACAGAACTGAAATTATATCTGAGGTTATACGTGGATACGTTTCTACTTCTGAAGATTATTATGACGCTTCGCTGGTAAGTTTAGCTTGGCAACAACATCTTTTGAACTGAAAAAGAACAATTTTATCAAGGCGGGTTATGAGAATTACAGTGGTCTCTTCTCTAGTTACACTATATTTAATTCTACTGCCTAAAGACATTTGTATCGTTAGTATTAGTAACATTATTTGTTATACATTCGTATCGACCACAGACAAGAGTTGTTTTTGGATGTTCATGGTCGGCATAGACAAGCTAACACCGTGTAGGTTGTATGTTCGATTACAATAAAAGTGTCGTCTACCAAACATTTGTGGGATGATATACAGATATCATATACACTAATGAACATACTGATGATGATACTACAAAATTACAGTCAATTTTATCAAAGAATTCCATAGAAAATACAGAATATAGTAGATTCATTTCTCGAAAACTCTCTTACAAGAGCCTCCTCTAAATAAAAAAAAAATATGCCATAGTATAATTAATACCTTAGTCAAAATGGATTCATAGATTTATTAGTGGTTGTAAAGTTTTTATTCAAATGCAGAGCCCTTTTTAAGAATTGGGACAAAATGCAGACGTCAATACTATTTTGTTAATCGATTACATTATGGACGACTGCACAAAGGTGTATTGGCCTTTCAATAGTCAAAGCACTGAAAGAAAGTAGGTTACATGGTATATAGGGAACTTTCGAACTTTCCGACAGAAATACGATTATCGTCAGAATTTCTCTATTGCATTACAACTGTTACAATAAAATATAAAACCCTGATGGTTCATTAAGCAATAAGAAGCAGAATAGTTGGTTATATGACCAATTGTTGACGCAAATATATGACGTTTTTGGTAGTACATCAGTATCAGTAATTATTTAATACGCTATTATTGCGAGACGGAAAGGACCTATTTCTACAAAAATACGTAAAAACAGGCCTTTTTGCGGTGGCACGAGGGGATCCGTAATTTTAAAAATACAGAAAATTTGCAATAAAAATTAAAAAATGAACAATATTGGTAATCTTTGCGATAATTTTTTGATTTATTAACGGGTGAAGATTATCAAAATACACAAAATATGGACTTACAACTTTTAGCGTGCCCCCAAAACAGAAGTGGAAAAAGGCTCCCGTGGAAAATGAAATAAAAACCGATTTTATCACTTTTTTCTTTCTAGTTTCAATATTCCAATGCCTCCAACCTGGGACCATTGTAGTAAATCCATAACAGACCATAGATTTGGTTTTTTTCACTAACTCTGACACAATAATAATAACCGGAAGTATACTAAAATTATTGTGAATCAATATAGTATATATTATTTCAGTAGTTATATAGGTATCTATTATTGTAGATGTAAGGCCTTAGGTAAATTTAATTATTCACATCTGTGATTGTAAAAAGTTAATAGAACAGACTGGGACGAATTTTTTTTTCGAATACGCGCTGGAAAAAATAATTAAGCTATTCATTTTACGCACACTAGATTTAACTCAATGTCAATGACCAAAGACAAGGGCCTGTTGCTAGGTACCACTTATCCGAGTTTAGGCGGGAAACATCATATATTATCTGTGTCCGTTGTAAGCTACAAAATTATAGTGTCAGCTTATTGCGGAAATGCGGACGATTTTTTTCTAATAATAGCAAAACAAAGGATTTGGCTACTAAGTGTATCGAATAAATTATAATTTGACCAAGACAATTTACTCTGTACGTCATGTCCTGCCATTTTGTTGTGCCTATAAGATTTTTTCATAAATCGAATTAGCAAACAATCATGGAGTCCAATTTATAAACCTGATTTTTACCATAAATGTAAGGTAGTATTAATAGATGTAAGGTAGATAATTTTATTTATACGTTCCATTTTAGTATTTAGAAGCATTAAAGTAAGCATGTACGATCTCAGACTGAACTACAAACGTTTTTGAAGTTAAACGTGGACGTCTATGGTTTATAATGACCACTTATAATTAGGTCAACTGCATATTCGTTTGCTACTTCTATTACATAAAAAGACAGTCTAAAATGTTAATTGCCGCAATCATTTGTATCTTTACTTACTTTTTGTATTTTTAACACAAAAATGTATCATTTAATCATGTCCTTGAAAGTTTATCAAGTACCTGTTCCTCTTCTCCTAATATACAAATACAAATACATATAATATACTAAATACTTAAAAGGTGGTAGAGCCGTTAGAGCTCGCCCCGGGCGGTACCACCGCCAGCCTCATAACCCGCCGTAAAGCATCATGTTCTTCATGTATTGTGTTTCGGTTGGGGAGGTGTGGTTGCCGGATATACATTATTGGAGGCGACCATCTTAGT